>JAPQRN010000008.1:24749378-24777942 GCA_037367275.1 Coranthus polyacanthus | reverse complement strand
TGAGGCTATATATCACAGCTCTTTGTCTCCGTTATTCCCTCGAGAGTCTCTTTACGCTGCTCAACTCTGAATGTGCATCTCAAAAGAATTAAAACAAAATATGTGATAAGTTTTGGACACTTGTGATCCATATACAGCTCTCACCACAGTATTTAATCACTAAAAATAGTCAGGTTTTTGCCAGAGCTCCTCTTATGGATGTAAACATCTACCTGTGGAGGAGAATCCCTCAACACTGCTGCAGGATGAAAGTGTAGAAAATATACTGTTCTATATATTTTACGTGTGGATGGATTATTGCTGCTGTTGCTGTTTGGTAGGTGAACGACAAGAAATTCTTCATTGTTGAAGGTGAGGCCTATTAGCTAACATTAGCTAACAATCGCATCGTAACAATGGCTCATTCATTTCAGTTGCTACAGTAGTAGTGAGAGTAGAAGTATTCTGATTAGGTTAACACTAGATCCTATGTCATAAATCTAACCTAAACATGTTTCTAATGTCAAGTCAACAGTTTCTACAGTTTAAATGAGTCCATTGACATTCTGCTGCTGTGGACGATGGACTGGTGTGATTTGTATTCACTTGTATGGTAGCGTTAGGAGAAGGATAAGTATATTTGTATGTGTCTGAGCTTTCCTTCTCAGGCAGGATTCTGTAGAAGTATAACGCAGGCTCGTATACTTGTCATCCATGTTAGTGCATCCAACTGAACCAGTAACCATGTGGTATTTTAGCTAAATAAACTTGGTAAAATAACTGCTGGTAGTGGAAGAAAGGTTGTTTTTCCTCCAGGTGGGCGTGACTATGAGTGTGTGACATCATGTGAAAACTATGACTTAGAGGTGAAAGGTGTGTGCGTAATGTGTGTGTGCGCTGTCCACAGTTTTGTCTTTCAGACAGAACTGTGCAGTCTGTGAGAAGAGTAGAAAGAGGAGAGAGATGTGTAACTGGAGTTGCTTCATTTTTATATCGTTCCACTCACGTACGCTGCATGATGCAAACGTTTCACAAAGTTTACCATATCAGTAGGCTAGCACTAGCGTTATGCTTGCCATATTAATTTTATATAAATATGGCTTACTTGGTGCTCAAAATGTCTTGGGTGCTGCACCTAAGACTCATAATGGTAGGAGAAACCCTGTATTATATGTAAGAAGGCAATAGCAATCATCATTTTACTATTTTCAGAAACCTACAAAAACAAGTAGTAAAAAAAAGGCATTTTTGGACCACCCTTCAAGGTGATTCAGTAGCTGATTCTTTCAGTCCGTAAGTCCACACAGGATTCCAACTGTTTACAAAGGTGAGAAAACACACCATTTAGCTTAACTGCGATCACTGACTGAAAACAGAACATAAGAAAAGAAAGGCCTGCATAGGGTGAATGAACCTGATCGGACAGGATTCAGCTGCAGAGATGGGATGTTCAGGAAGAGTTAGCGCCTGTAAGTTTAACGTTGCTATTAACATGGTTGCCAACTCTCACGCACTGACCATGAAACTCTTGAAACTGACACTTTTCACGTGGGGGGCAAACAACCTGTAGGGTCCATCAGGAGAAGGGGGCGTACAGTCAATCACAGTCTATCCACACCCACACAGGAGGTCCAATCAGGCAGAATAAGTAAAAACACCTGCGCAGGTGAACAGAGATTTAACCTACATTCATGCACCGACACACACACAAACACTCCTCCACATACTGTAGAAGCAGCAAGGCATGAGAACACAACAACACAAACACACACGCACGGAAGGCTTTAATGTGCTGTTGGCTGGGTGTGGTGCCTCGACTGAGTTCATGAATTAACTGAACTCTTGAACTGTACTCAGGTATGTAACAGACAGTCAGACAACCAGTCAGTCAAACGGCACAGGGAAAATTTCTGTCTTAACAAGTCTGTTTTATAATGGAGCTCCTTGTTACACTCAACTGAAAAAAAAAAGTAAATTAAGAATGTGTGAGTTCCTGGATTTATGGATGTGTATCACTTGACATTTTTTCTAGAAATAGACTTTTTTGGTGGGCAAAATGGAACAAATTTGGCACTGTCTGTTCCCCTTAATTTTCCCTTAAAAATGCGCTCCCCATCTAGCTACAACAATGCCACTGGGGCCGACTAGGTTCCTGAACAGCTGCTTACTTCGCTTTCGCCTTCAGGCTGCACTTACAAGCCAAAGTAACAAAGCAGCAAATTTCCTCAACTGGAAGTCACCTGGAATCCTAAAACGTGGATGTAAAGGTGTCGCTGACAACAAAAGAAGCATCCAGACAAACAAACATTTGCTGAATTGACTGACCTCCTGACACTCAAAGAAGGTCAGAGGTCATGGTCAGCCTGAGGGGAGTCAGTCTTGGTCAAGGACGCCACAGCAGGGTAGACAGAAGGATTTGAACTTGTGACCCTCAGGCTCTTCTTCTAACTTAAGCAATAGGCTGAACTTAACACATAAAATAGCACTTTTTAATACTTAATTTTTTTGCAACTGTTGGGTAACTATGAGCGAAAAGTTCCCTGCACTCTTTATTCCCTCTTCTTTTATTGTATAGTGACATGTCATTGACAGGTAGAGCTTAAACACTTGACTGCCTGTACAAACATGAAGTAAATGCTTTACAGTAGATGATTTGAAGTTGATCTGTTTTTGCAACATGGATTCTGTAGATTTTTGACTTTTTTTTTGTACTCTGTGTTTGCTGTGTATCTGTACTCTATGTACTTGTAATGCAATATAAATGGGTTTTATGTGACCATTATGACCATTATATATTATATGAGACAAATTGTAAAGATTGTAATGTAAGCAAGAACCTAAGTTCAGTTACAGTCTGAAATGTGAAGACATCACCTCAGGGTGTTTTTGAGATATCCCATTTTTAACTAAAAGGGGACCAACCAAAAGATGGACAAACTTTCCCGATCTAAAAAAGAGCATGTTCCCCGACATGTTCGGTTGACTATAGACTACATGTACTGATTTCTATGTAGAGGGCTCAGGTCATTTTGTAGGAGAATCCAAAGGATGTGATGTTTATGCTCACTCCTGAGTGCCTCAATGGCTGCAGTTACATGGGCAATGTTTCTTCAATCTGATTGAAATCGTTCTGATTAGAGATTCCAAATTAGGTGTTTACATGGACGCTGATCTGGTGTGTGTTTACATGTTCAAAGCTCAGAATCAGAATGAAACATTTTTGACATGTGCATGTAGCATGGCTTTAGCTACATAAGCTGATGTTAGCTTCATTTGGTATTGCCACAGATGATCTAACTGAATAATACAGATGAAAAGACACATAAAAGTGCATATGTCAGCTACATGACAGACTGTAGCTGTCGTAAATGGACCTCATCTGTCACAACACTTACTACAAACTGCCACTTGTCTCACAAAATGATCATTTTGTTAATTTTATCGTATCTTATCATAATTTGCTAGTCTATGGATAAGATGTTAAAGAGGTCGTCTGATTGTTATGGAACCAACTGTTTTTGTTCAGGAAACTAAGCCCCTTCTCCCATAGGACTCAACCAGAACAGACTCTGGACTTGATTCAAAGACCCCAAGACGTGTTTACACCTGAAGACCGGAAAATTCCCTCTTTAGTACCTCTTTAGTACTTCCCTCTACCATTGGTACCTTTTAATTACAGTACCCAGTCTCTTAGCATAGCTTAGCTACATCAGTTAATTAGTTAATTTGGTATTGCATTATATGGTCTGTCAGCTTGTCCATCAGCTAACCTGTTAATTAGTGTGCTTTTTCATTGCACAAAGTTGACATTATAGTTGGTAAAGTTGCAGTGCTTGATCGTCGTCATTGCACAAAAATTCCATTATTCTCTTTCAGTATATTGTCATTCAAGTGGTCTGAGAGGAAACAAGAATAATGATTGATTGAGAATGTGTTTTCAGACTGTAGAAAATCTAAACCATGACACAGACTTTGTCTAATCACAGGTGTTTTCAGACAGGTAGGGGGTTAAATATGTGATTGACAGTTGTAATCATCGATCGCTGTTCAGATTGTGACTCTACAGCTCTACTGTGGCTCAAAGTGTCTTCTCTTTTCCACAAATGGTGTGAAATGGCATCAGGCTCGTCTATCTTTATATTACATCTTTTGATTTGGACCCAGAGGAGAGAGCTGCAGAAGGAAGGTGTGTATTTTCAAATTCTGCAGTGTGGTCAGTGGGTTTCAGTAAATGAATGTTAGCTTGGCAAATTTCACCCCTCAGCTCCACACTCTTGTGATATGGTGGCTCCATAAAACCAAGATGGCGACGATCAGAATACTAAGGTCAAGGCTTCAAAATGGCAATGGATGACGTCATAATCTGAATTTTACAGACATAACCTTTGAGGAGAGTGGAATACTATTTGTGGTTGAAACTTTGTCCGAAGCAGCAGCAGCAGCAGCATGTATCTTTTGTTCTTTTGTGATGATCTAAAAGCACTGTAGTTTTTTTAAAAAAAACTATGCTGTATGTGCGTTCCACTCTTCCTGTCTGTCTGTATGCTGTATGTCTGCCTGTCTGAAGATCTCTGAACTCTGCAGGCGCTTTTTAACTCATCCCCCCTGCGAGACTGACGGCTGGAATGCTGACATAACAGATGTTGTCTGACAAGACCAGTAATTATCTGCAGTATGGCTGTGTGTCCGTACCCGCTCGCCCTCCTCCTCCACATCCTCCTCCACCTCCTTCTATGTTTCCTCCAGCTGGTCTGCTATGAGTCCAGATCACCTACAAACATTTGCTGTATCTTTTCAACCATGTTTTGAGTGACTGTGGGGCTAACTGCATGGCACTTTAAACTTTTAAATGTTTCAGTTTTGAGGCTCATTTGCCTCAAGTGCTATTTATTTAGTACAGGATTTGAGGATACTTCCTCAACATAAAGGAGATGAGTTAAAATTTAATTTGGTATCCACACAAATAAAAATTAGACATTTCTGTACAAAAATCCTGTAACTGTTTTTATAGATATTATTTCTTCTGTAAAAAGTATGCTCAGTAAAAGCTGTCCACAGTGAACATTAGATGTCAACTTTGGTGAATTTTGACACACACATAATAACTGATTGTAAATTGTCTAGAGGGGAACTGCATTTTCAAGAAATGCATAAAAAGGGAGTTATTTTATCATCTGTGCCACATTTCACACCATGGACTAAAAAGAATAAAGAGATAGAAGACGATGATAAAAAAAACTGTCCTAAAATAACTATAAGAACTGATGGGCTAGTTGACAGATCATATAATGCAGTACTGAATTAATGCTGCCATTAGCAAATGTAGCCAAGTTATGCTAACAGGCCAGGTACCACAGTATGTAATTTCTGCCACTAGGTGTTTCTCAATCAAAACAATAGGACACTAAGTCAGTTGTCGTGAATTACAGATCCACCACTTCCATTATTACCTTTCACAATAAAAGTCCTAAAAATATAGACTGTGTGACTGAAGTTCTTACGCTGTTCCACTGACAGTATCAACTCACCTCAACACCAGCAGGTATAGTACTCCCTCAGCGTGGCTGCCAGTGTGGCTCATCAGTGGAAAAGCTGCATTAGTTGTTCAATGCATTTCACAAAGACACAACTCAATAAAATATATTTATTTTTGTTTTATACTTTGTTTTATTCACGTGTTTTGTGACATATATTCACGTTATGTCATTTCATTGTAGTGAAATAGACACAAGTAATGTTAAATGTTAATGTTAACTTAATAAACTGGATATGAAACCATTGACAGGTGACCAAATGAAAATAACAATCATAGATTACAGATTTCTCAGAATTTGAGTATTATTGGCAACATTTGATATTACTACATAAGTCAACAAAATATAGAACATAGATCAGTTGTTTTTAGATATTACAATGTGGAAATGCTCCAAAAAATCCATTGGTAGGCTTATTAGTATAACTTCTTAACAAGAACAACAATAGAAAATGTACAAAAGGGTCATGGGAACAAATATTAGAGGGTCCAAATAAAGCGAATGAGACCAGAATGACTCCTGGAAAAGACCTTATTTACTTCGTATTTCTAGAGAGAGATCGTGGAAGTCAGTTGGAGGCAATTTCTAGCAGTTGTCAGTGATATTACACTTAAAGATACTTCTGCAGTGGCTTCCACTTCAAGACGTGGTTGTGAGCCCTTGCATCCATCTATATATTCAGTCTACAGGCTGCACATTCACACTCTTTGATATATCTTATATAAACTTTGATATAGAAAATGTTTGTGTGTATTGGGTTTCCAGGCTTTTCTCTGCAGTGTATGATGTCTCCCTCATTCATTTTTATCTGCAATCACATCATTATCACTCTGCAGAAACCCTCCTAGGACCATTTTTCTCGACATCTTGTTATAAATAAACCTGACCTGACTTTGTTTGTTGAGGTGGGCGGATCGCCGTAACGCACCGCTGCCCGGGCCACTTGGTTAATTTTTCTCTAAAGACCGCTCTTTTACCTCATTATAATAATTAAGCGCTCTCCCAATGACCTGAAACGGCCATTTAGAGAAATCATTATTGATGTGTATCTTTTGTTCTCAACCAAACACAAATGAGTCCAGAGAGGTGAGGAGGTCAGGTACACATGACGTTTGGGTTTTTGGCAAACTGGAGAGTGTTACCTAAAGCTCACTGATTACAAAGTTTTTTTTCATCATATTTTGCATCATATGCAAAATACAAAGCTGCGCCTCAGAGGAACAAGGCAGGCAAACATAAACAGGCAGATGAACAAAATTCCTCTCTATAGTTTATTTCCCTAAGAAGAGAAATGGCCACACACTGCAGTTCATTTGTGCGGACATCATTGTCCAACTCTGTGTCCCAGAAATTGTTCATATATATCTAACAGTTACCACACAACACACTCAGATTTTAAAGGTTAAAGTGTTAGTCACACAGTTTTTAATCAGACTGTAAGATTTTGCAAAGACTAGAAACCTTCCTGCGTCACTATTTGCAAGACTACAATAGATTCCTTTTGATTTTAGGTTATTTTTGTTTGACTCTAAGCTTGATTTCCAGGAAGAATCAGGCTAGTTCATTAGATCTAGTTCATTAGATTTAATCTGTCACTGAAGGATCTGCTCCTTTTTGGGCCTTTTAAAATCAGAAGGAGATGGATGGTAGATATACAAACAGACTTTTGACACCAGAGACTATGGGTTTGCGTCCTGACACTGTCAGGTGTTTAGGTAGGTGTTTTAGACAATAAAAGAGATTTGGTTCAGGTTAGGAAAAGGTCAGGGTTTGGTTTGCAGATTATTCTATATCAAACCAAGGTCCAGTTCACTAATTCTAACCTAGTGTTACCAATGCCTCAACCTAACCATGAAAACTTTAATAACACTTTTGTCACAACCAGCTCATATTGTCAGGGTTGGTGGTTTGGTTGGTGGACAACAAACAAAAATTAAATATGATAAAGAAAAAATATGGGGATTCCTACACTGGGTTAAAAGTATTTCAAATGTGTTTTAAAAGTGGAAGTCTGATGCTCATCAAGGATTGGGCAAAGAAGTCAGATCAACATGAATCAAAACATTTGGTACATTAACATCCTGCTGTTTTTGTTTGCATTTTCAATTTGTGTTTTCAAAAAAGCCTTGAAAAATCTAAAAAAACGTTTTTTATGTTTGGGAGAGCTGGAAAAGTTGGTGGACAACTCAACTCACTACAATGCAGACTTAGTTCTGATTTTTCTTTTTTTTTCTTTTCTGGAGATATCGAATTTCCCCATGGGGATTAATAAAGTGTATCTTTGTATGTATCTGCTTCTTTATTGTTTGACACGTGTAGACATAATTATTCACTAAATGTAATGGCAGGTGCAGTTTAGCTATATATGGACATAATGTCTGGGAGGCAGGGCTGCACTGACAACACTCTGACCGCAGATTGTTTAACATGATGATATAACAGTGAATGTTTCAAATGGGCTTGAGATTCTGTGAAAATGTCAGGATTTAGCAATCTGTAGGCTAAAATGGACATCTGGTCTGAGCTAAATGTGGAGTAAAACAAACAGAAAAAAACATTCAGATGTACAGTGCAGCTAAGTATTGGTTACACAAGATGGACCATTTTTAGACGATGAAACAAAGACAGTGAACGTATCAGGCAGAGGTTTCCTGCTCACTCAGCTCGCTGAGGATGGCTGAACTCCTGTTCATACTCCGCAGCTGCCAAGCTCTAACTTCTGTCCTTTTTTATTTCTTTAGTCACACAATGGAGCCCCGAAGGTCGCTGAAACTGACTCAGCACACAAACGGCAACGTAAACTTTTAATTACACCTACGAAAAAGCACCAAGATTGCAACGTTGTGGCTTCTCATGCGACAGCAGCAGCGATGAAAATAAACTTAAAGAAAACAAGAGCAGGAGGTGAAGTATCTGGACTGGCTGAGGAGCTGATATTGGCCACCGTGGACTTTATCCAAGTCACCATCTGACCCCGTTTTCCCCCTCATTTCGCAAATCGCTGTCCCTTATCGTGCAGAAGAACTGCCTTTGAACCAGAAAACACACAAATAGGAGGAGGAGGAGGAGGGTGAACTGCAGTTGAAAGATTTTTATAGCTCAGATGAAAGAAAAAATAGATTTCATGAGATGGATGAAAAAGAAGCAAGTCAGTACACTTAATATTTTCCTTTCTCTTCTCTTGTGATGCCATCAGCCATTTAAACCCCCCCCCCCAAAAATGCAAAGTTGAATGTAAATCTGCTCCATGTTGTCATTTCAGCTGAAGCTGGACTAAATTTGGTCTAAATTTGTGGCCCAGATGAAATTTGACCATACAATAAAGTCTTTGATCAGAGGGATGAAGGGGCACCCTCTGCCCGGCCTCATCACTGTAACCCCCCCCCCCCCCTTTTTTTTTAGGTGACCTCATGTTGACCCCAAACTCTTGTCTCTCAGAGGACAAACAATGATGATGTTACTGAGGGTGTTGGCTTGGTTAACTCTCAGTTTTCAGTTTCTTCTTCTTGGTAGATGCTTTGTAAATACAAGATGTGATTTTATGTATTAAGTTTAAACCACACATATACTTAATACTTAGGTTCTTTTAGAGGGTTTTCTCCAAAGAGAAAAGCAGTAGGTTTTCCAAATGCCCAAAACCTGGGGTTAGCCAGGCTGCGTCAGATGGTTGGGTTGTTTTATGTGCATTTGGGTAAATTACGGTAACCCAAAGAGTTGGGTTATTTTGACGACTGTGATATGCTCACGCTTCCCAGTTAAGGAAAGATACCAGGGCTCTGTTTAACCTTTTAACATCATTCCTTTTCATGGAAACCTAACCTTAAAGGAAAGTTCATGGAAGGGTTGGGTTTCTTATTTTAGGCCAAAATGCATGTGTTAGACTTCATTTGAAAGGTTTGTAGTTTCTGTGTTAACTTGTCGTTAAAACACAATTTAAACTACATCAGCTCAAAATCGTTCAAATGTAACCCTTCCCCCCAACTTTTAACATCTACTCTTCTATTTTTTCACTTTCTTTTGACGCTGAACATTGTTTTTTCAGTGGAGTCAAGTGATGGTGATAAATGGTCACTTTGCAAAAGTTTCAGCCAGCATTGTGTTCCATGTTTACTGTTGCCTTTACAGTACCTCTCAGAGACTGCCTGTCCTTCCACATGACTGACAGGAAGTTAGAATATGGCCTCTGGGCAGCGCTACTTCATAAACATGCAGAACTAAAGGCAGACTGGACTGACTAACTATTCACTCTAGTGTTAATGTGGAATTATGAGATGTAATGGTACAGGGCAGGATGAGGCTTTACATATCTCTACAATACAATACATTGACAGCATAAAATCAAACCCGTCATTTCTTTACATTCTAATAATAATTTTACATCATTATTAAATGTTTTGAATTAGAAATATGTCCAATTAGAACAATTCACTTACCCTGGGAGGTGAGTCTGCCCTGGTCTTTGCTCCTGTTCAACCTTTTTCCAAACTGATTTATCTGATATAGGCAAGTTGGAATGTATTCATGATATGATGACTGACTGAGAAGCACCGCTAAGGTGCTTTCTAATCAACAACAATGTCTGCTGCTGTTGTGGAACAGACTTTTTTTCTAAACGAAGAACAAACTGCTTTGCTTTAGTACTTCTGAGTGAACTTAGTGAGTTTAATTTACCAACTGACTCAGCTGGTCCCATGTTTCATTGCTCTGAGGTTGTTAGTCTGTCCAGTTGCATCCACAGGCCTTTATCGTGTGCTCCAGTTTATAATGCCCCTTGGAAATCAAACATGCACACACTGATTTTCATTTGAGAATTAATCTGGCCATGGCCTGGCTAATTACAAATAGCTTCTTTAAACCCAAGTGTCTGAACCTAAAACCCTCTGCTATGTGTCCAACCCAACCTCCTACCTCAGACTGTAGAAGAGCAAAAAATCCTTCAATGGATCCTTCAATCCACAATGTTTCCCTACAACAAAATCAAGGGACTAATTACAAATGCAGGCACATTATGTTTTTAACAACACATCCAAATTTGGAGATACACTTGTATGTAGGTTGTGACAATGCCACGGTTAAAGTTTGGTTAGGTTTAGGCACAAAAATACTTGATACAAGTTGTAATTAGGGCTAAAATAAGAAAAGACAAACAGCATTTACCTTTAGGTCCACATAGTTTGTTATTTTGCCATATCCATCCCCAACCACCTCCTTCTAAGGTTTAATCCCCTTCAAAAATCAATCAGTATTATTGTTTTTCTGATGAGGTCAGGCTGGTTTTTAACTAAATGTAATTGCACTTGAAATTTGTTATTTCATTTCTGGGACACAGGGATGTTTGATTCATATGGACACATCATTTTCAGACAGACTTGGAAATTGTGAACGTGTCCGTTAATACTGTCGCTTTCATAGAGTTGATGCACAGACGGACTAAAACCTGCCTCGAGTTCATATACTGATTAAGTTTCCCAGTCGGATCATTTGGATGTCAGGCCTTTTTGTTTCTGTGTTGTATAATGCACAGGATTGAGCGACATGTTGTGTTGCACTGTGTCGTGTTGTGTCCCCTCGCTGGTTCCCATGCACCCTCCCATCAGCTGACCGGTCGCTGACCTGCGCAGCCGCTGGCACCGCAGTGAACTCTGGTTCGAAAACGTTGCCAAGTTCACAGTGGCTGAGCGTCCATCAGATAACAACCTTGTCAGAGCTACGGGGCCCTGCAGCAGACATAATTAGGCCAGGCTGTTTGTGTCCCATTAATTTTCTGCCACATAGCTTCAACCCATTCTCTGCCTGTCAATGAAGGCGGTCAGGTGATGGGTGCAAATGCCTGCTGACCTCAGTGGTGACCGCAGCATGTCCTCAGTTCTAATCTCAGCACTGATCTCACTTTGAGTTTCATCTGTAATGAGGTCAAGATATGAAGAGGGGTTGTGTTTATTTTAAGTACTTTGAGTGTATCTGGTACTGGTAGTGCAACTCCAGGACTATAATTTCACTATCTGTGTATTAACTCTATGTTAAATTCTTATAAGTGAAATCATGTTTACATTTTTAATTTCCTCAAAATAGGGCAATTTCTGTAATCGTAGTTCTATACATGAACAGTTAGGGGTGGGAATCACAGAATAACTCACACTGCAATAGTGTCAGTCAAAGCAAAAACTTGAAACACAAACTCACATCCATGTGAGTTGAAAATGTTTACATTCAGCAAAAAATGTACGTCAAGCTGTGTCACAAATGCCATTTAGAATGAAATTTTCTGGCACCAGAAATCAAAAACAAAGTGTTCTGTTAGTGTGGGTAGTGATGACTAAGACAAGGAGAAGGCAAATTACTAAATTGTAACTGTTTTATTTTAACTGTAAAGTCGCCCATTTTGTTTCAACTTAATAATTACATGTTGTTACTTCATGGACTTTTTAAATGGTGGAAATGTTGACACTAAACATAAATGTAAATTGTTCTGCCAAAAAACTGACAACGGCATGTCATGACTAAAATAACCAGATTGAATTATTATATATCTAAAATGATGAACATGCTATGTTAAAATTCCCACAGAAATATTGATTAATATCATAAAAGCAGTACAAGGTTTAAACTGTATAGTCCTGCATTAATGACTTTGAAAAAAAAAGTTTTTGATACTTACACCTTTTGTTCAGAAAAATCATGTTCACAAACAAAAAACACTTTTATGATTTTTAAATCATAAATCCCATCAGCAAAAGCTAAATGCTAATGTTAGGCTATAAAGGAACTGCACCACGGTGACATGACCTCAGTGTCACTACTGCTAAGCTTCCAACTTGTAATTTGATTTCACGTGCTACAAAAACCTTTTCTGCAACCTGATCTATGGATTGAATACAACAAGAGCACAAACTAACAGCAACTGCCAGAGCTAAAAGATGAAGACAACATGGAAATGCCAGAACTTGTAGTTCCTTAAATGTCCACTTGAGGCTAGCTCTAAAAGTGATTCAATCTCCATAGACCCCCATGTTAAAATGTCCAACTTTACTGCATAAACAGCTAATGTTAGCATCAATATGATCTGTCACTTAGTCTGCAAATTAACCCTGCTAGTACTAATTAGCATGTTTATATGTTACACATTACTATCAAGTACATACAACTACATGTGTTAACATTTATCAATTTAAGTAGCTGCAATTACCTGGTGGCGTCTAACATGACGGTGTTTGCCTGTGTTTTCAGTAAGTTAGCATTATCTTGGTGAGTTTCACCCCTCACTCTCCCCAGCTCCACCCTCTTATCTACATATGGGCGCTTCTGTTTCCAACCAAGATGGTGACAATGGCAGCTCACAAACCAACAGGTGACGTCATGGAGGCATCATCCACTTTTTATATACAGTCTATATGTGCAACACAATGAGGCTGTAAAAGTGGACTAGTGAGTAGATGTGTTTTCGTGTCCCCAACAAGTCTCATTTAGCCAATTGTTAGCAAATGCGTGAGGTATTTTATGTCATCAAAAAAAACATGAAAATCTCTTAAGCTTGTGTTAAGCACAAACCTTCATGCATCTAACCAAAAACATGTTCAAAAATGTTTTTTTAGATAAGGGAACTGGGAAGTTCAAATTGCTAACTCACTTTCACGTCTTAAGACTCATTTTTGCAGCACTCTGTAGTGTGATAGTTCTTGCTTACTTTGGTTTGAATATCACAAAGATTTTTTCAAAAAAATCAAAGCATCACAAACCCATTAAACAACAACAAACATCTTTAGTTTATCATCTTCTAGTTTACTCTTTACATCCACTGTACAAAAGCTACAACTCTATGAATGCATCGACAGGACAAATATATACAGACTCCTTAAAGCGGAGAAAGTGCTATCTCCTTCCATGAATCATCCATATGTAAAATTTCACAGCGCGTCTATCAGGCTTCAAGACAGTCAGAGAATTAGACCGATAGTAACAATAATTAATAATAATTATAATAACTTTACTCTCAATAATTACAAAAGTATGATGCTCTAAACAACATTTTCTATGTTCTAACAGTTAAACAGAGTTTGGCAGACAATCCTTTACAATACAGGTTAGTGTCTCTACCTATTGATAATTACAGCAAATATTGTTGCAGATGGAGTAAAAATACAACAGAAATGATACATCTGCACTTTAAAAACAGCTTATTCATAATGCTACTTCATTTGATACACACATAATAGCACTGATAAGGTCTGATATATATCACATTCATGTTTTTAAAAGACTTTTTTCTGTGTTTTGATGGCAATATCCAGGATGTAGGAATGTGTGTGAAAATCAAGTGCAAGTTCCATCAGAAAAAGGGTTTTTGCACTGGAGATTATCAGCCTACAGATGCTGACGAGTCCAGTCTCTCTTTTCTTCAGATGAGACCTCTGGAAATGTATTTTCCAAGTGTTCGGACAGTTTACCACTGTGGATTCACGCACTCCACTTCAGGCCTTTATCTGGTTTCAGTGAGAAATGTCACAATTCTGACACAGAGTGAGATCTTTTTGTTTCCCCACAGGGCAACATTTAATGCAGCTGACACACATCCAGTGCCTCGCTTGGTGGGATTTCAGTAAGACGAGTCTGAAAAATGCAACACAGAAGGTGAACTGCAGTCTATAAATCATCAGTAGAAATCACACAGATACAAGGCTTTAAGGTCCCTGTATCTTGAGCTGTTTTGCAAGTTTTGCAAATGTTAAGTGAAGGGTTTAAAGTGTTGTTTTATTTTAGCACCTGTCTCTTGGAAGTTATTGCAGCAAACTAAAAGTTTTTTATCTTCGGTGAACCTATTTCAGAGTGGATGTTGCAACAGAATGATCAAAGTCACTGCTGATGCAGCATTGCATGCATGTCCTTGAACTTGGAGACAACCCAAATGGCTGAATGACCAGTTTGATACTTGGAAAAGTTCTTGTGTAGATATGTAGATAATTTTTATTATTTATGGAAGCTCATGTAAGTCTGCACTCCAGGTAGTTCTGCAGGTCAAACCGTAGTAAGGAGGTGGCAGACCACTGAGAATGTAAACCAGGATCATCTTACTCATAAGGTCAAGGCTAGAGCGACTGCCTATTCTCACTGATGTGCAGTCCACCTCTGTAACTTGATGGCACTACAAACAAAAGTGGCTCCTTAGGTTTGGATTGGACCACTGAAGAAGCGGTCAAACTATTCAGATGGTCTCCTTTCTTGGACTTCTTCCAGTAGCGGACTGAAATTGCCTCTTGCGGGAGTTTATCTGTAAAGTCTGCCAGTCTGATTTTCTTCCTAAAGGGGGTAGTTGTAGTTGAAATGCACATGTAGCCCGTTCACTGGGTGCACTATCGGCACCGTCTGCATCTTGGGGAAGTTCTCCGTGGCCAGGGTCCATTTGCACGTCCCAATCAGCTCCACAGCCAGAGTCTTTAGGATGATCTGTGCCAGTTCCTTTCCTATGCAGCTCCGCACGCCGCCACCAAATGGCACATAGCTGAATCGGGCTGACCGACTCTCCTCACGGTCCGGACCGAACCGATCTGGATCAAACAGCTCCGGGCTCTGGAAAACTGCAGCGGTCTCATGGGTGTCCCGAATACTGTACATGACACTCCAGCCTTTGGGGATCTGGTAGCCCTGTGAATGAAGACAAACATCATAAAACATCATAAATAATAATCATAAATAATAAAATATATAAATTCTCTCTTTTGTCTTTGAATTTTTATGCAAAATTTTGTGTTCTATCAAAATGTAAAGCAGCTCAAACAATGATGTTCTACAGTACTTCTGGAAATGTCAATATGGTGCAAGATGACAATTCTAGTTAACATGTTAAAATGGAAAATAAATCCAAGGCTTTCACATGCCACTTTCCATTTGGCTTTGGTACTAGTTGCACAAAATGTTAGATCAACAAAAGAGATTCTTTAATATATATAGATGTCAGCATTTGAAACAAATTCAAAATAACAGAAGTAATGCAGAAACCTTTTGCCCAATACTTGACTCATTCATTTCTTGAACCGTTTAACATTCACCCTTTTCATGGAACCTGAATCCTAAGGGAAAGTTCCATGAACTAAGGTGTAGGCATTAGGGTTAGGCTTATAACAGAACAAGTGTTCAGCTGAAATGAATATTAAACCTCATTTGAAAGAGAACATCTTCTAGTTTCTGTGTTTAACATGTGGCTGAAACACAACCCAAACTACATCAATTCAAACATTGCTCGAATGTAACCCTAATCTGCCAGTGACCTGGTGGATGATCTAACTACTCCCAATCGGCTCTGGAGGATTTGAATGATGTCCTCGCAAACGTTTACTGTGTCGCTTTAAGAAAAGCCCTTGAGTGAATGCCAACTTCTCACCAAGAGCGGATTCACAATCTAAGAAAGAGGGAACTAAAAACTGTAATGTCTCGTACAAATAGTGTTGTAGAATTTTTTATGCAAACATTTTAACTCCATTTGTGCTTTTACAAAAAGTGAGGGGCACACGAGGGCAGAGAAGGGGCATTTAAGAACAAGGGACGAAGCCTCGATAGGGCAGGCGATCACAAGCCACATGAAGAGTGAGTAGTGTTAGCAGTTTATTGTTCACTTTCACCACTCTCTGATGCATATATTGTGATTTTTAAGGTGATGAATAAATAACTTGAGAACCAATACTTGCAAACTTTTTTGTACCATTGAGCTGGCATATTCTCCACAAGGGGGAGCCGTTCACTTATTGTCAGTTTTACATCTGGCAAACTGCACCATGTCCAAGACAGAAAAATAAACCACATGCAAACTAGTTGATGTTTCCCCGACTACTATAATTTAAAAAAAAAACTGAAAGTCAGGCGCCACCTGCAGGAAAAGTGTATTACTGTTTTTCTATGTAGTTCCCCAATTAAAAGATACTAGCTAGAGGGTTTGCAATACTGATTACGTATTTTATTTTAGTATATTTACTGGTTATTCTGAACCTAAATTGTTCGAACTGAGCATCCTCACCAGTAAAAACCAAACAGCCGAACCGTGGATTGTTTCTATTATATGCGATGTTTCAGACTTTCAGACCAAGTACAGTATCGCAGGCTATTGTCAGCCATTTAACTCGCAAATGGAAAAGTCTAAGACAAAAATCAGGCACACACCCATCTACAAACCAATCAGTGTCCAGTACGGGGAGACTCAGCCCACATCAGTGATGATGACAGGATGTAGGTATATCATGCAAAGCTCTTTAGTACGTTCAAACAATTGCATTTTGAAACCAAACCTAAGTGGACTAACAATTAATAAGTTTAGGTAAAACTGAAATGATAGTACAAGCAGGAATTTCCTTTGATCGTAGCCAATGGATATCATGTTTCTCAACTGGAATTACTGGCTTTGAGAGAAAATAAAAATAGTTCCCACCAAGATATTTTTATGGTGCATGTGGTTTTCAGTTCCAATAACTAATGATTGACAATCATCCAAATTTTAATAAAGTCAAAGATAGTTATTTTGCGACAGTGATATTATTATTGGCCAATTAATTACCTATCAGCTTTTTCCTGCTCCAACCTGTCACCATTATACCCTCCTTTAAAAAAACAGTCAATCAGTCAATGTCTAATGCAATGCAATGGAAACCTGAAGCTTGGTTTGGACTTTCAGGTGTGAAAAGGCATGCGCTTATAAACATTTTCTTCTTGATAAACAAATGTGTTTATAGTATATATACAGTTTATGTCTCCTAGCTTGATTTTGTTCTAGGGTTTCACATCATCTTCATGTACCTAATTCTTATTCACATTTTGATAGTTTGTGAGATGATAAGGACTAAGGAGTTTTTTATGTAGGTCAAAATAATTATAAAATGTTCTGTTTCTTTTCCTTTGAAAGCAAATACTTTTGCTTTTTCATCCTTATAATGTCTGTTCTTTAATCCCAACCTGTGTGACTGTTGAACATCAATCAATTGTCACTAATGGAAATGTACTACTTCCTCTGCCCGTTTATCATGAAAAAAGGAGTCACATAAGAATTTGAGCCTCTCAGAGACCTGAACTTACATCTAATTCAAACGTCTGCAGTGCTGTCCGGTATCCACCAGAGACCGGCGGCAGGAAGCGAAGCACCTCTTTGACAACACAGTCAATGTAGCGGAGCTGGCT
The DNA here is from genome assembly GCA_037367275.1 of Coranthus polyacanthus. Taxonomy (NCBI): domain Eukaryota; kingdom Metazoa; phylum Chordata; class Actinopteri; order Kurtiformes; family Apogonidae; genus Coranthus; species Coranthus polyacanthus. The sequence continues at coordinate 24,760,273 of JAPQRN010000008.1, read as the reverse complement.
CAGTTTGTCTAGAGTCAGGTATGGTACATGAGACTGGGACCATGGAAAACCTTGGTTGTCGCTGTGGTTTTGGTGACCCTCCCTGGTGAGCAGACAAGTGGTCTCTGAGTCAGCAGCAGTCTCTCGCTCCGTGGCGACGCTGGATGAGCAGTTGATTCTGTGGGCTTCGTAGCCGAGGCCCTCGGCCTCCAGCTCGGTTCGGGCCCTCTCCACCACCGCTGGGTGTCGAAGAAGCTGCAGCACCAATGAAGTGGACGCGCTGGCTGTGGTGGAATGAGCAGCAAAGATCAACTCTACTGCTGTTTCCTGCAGGGTGAAGGTGGATACATGGATTAATTCGATTTCATCTGGTTTTAATTAAATCCCTTAACATCCACCAAGTCACTGGCAACCCATTTAAGGATTAGCGTTAGAGGTAGGGTTATGTTTGAGCCATGTTTAAACTGATGAAGTTTAGGTTATGTTTCCGCCACATAAGTAGAAGATGTTTCCTTTCAAATGGTATATAATACATGCATTTTGGCCTTACACTTCTTGTTATGCTCATTCTAATCACAACTAAACAAAGGTTCATGGAACTTTTCATGGAACCCTAGCCCTAAATGGACCATTTCAGGTTAGGCTTCCAAAAAAACCTCCTACAATCACACAAAGCAAACTAAACTTTCTGGGTCATGCTTTGCTGCAGTACCTTTAGCTCTTGGATGCTGAGCTGCTGGCCGTGCTCCTTAGCGCTGGATAGCATGCAGTCGAAGGCGTCATGATATTCTTCTTCCGCCTGTTGACGCTCCATCTTTTCCTCAATGATTTTCTCCATGTGGGCATGCAAGATCTCTCTGGCCTTTATCCCCTGGATGGAGAACACTAGATTAACAACGTGTAGGCAACAACAAGAAAAAAATCTTTGCATTTTTTCCATTTTCCGTGGATACATATAATCACAATGTAAAACACTGCCGTTGTAAAAGTCTGCACAACCTCAGTGCAATTTGGCGTGAGCTTTGCATGAGGGTTTTTAACCACAGTGATGCATTTTATGTTAGTCTTCATATGACAAAGGAGAACAGCCTGTGCATTAAACCCGGTGTAAGATATGACACGTTGGCAAATGAAAAAAAAGCAGCTTAGATCCAGTTTGCTAACACAAGTCCAGTGTTACTCAATTTACAAAGCTACATTTAGTGCCATAATAATTGTGATTCTGGAGTCCAGCGCTGGGCAATAAAACAGTAATGCTAATTATCATGATATATCACAATAAATTAAATTTTCATTATATAAATTTCACTTTTGTCTTTACAGTTTATTTTGTTTACATTGACAGATAAAGCACTTGATGCAGTTGTTCTGGGGCCAAAATGTTTCAATGTTTTGTTGTTTTACTTGATTTTACTTCTGTCTCTAGATTTGTGAAATGTTCTACTGTTTGCAAAGTGTTTCTCATGTTCTGACCATAAAAATAGTTTAAACCATCTGATTTCTTCAACATAAATCAGCCTTTAAAGAAATAATGATAATAATATTGTGATAATTACTGATACTGACTCAAATGAAACATTTTGTCATGATAACATTTTAGGTCATATCACCAAGTTCTACTGGACCCACGTCACCAAATTTGCAAGATGCAGTAAATTACACAGGCTGCTGGCATATTGGCTGCATTCTAGCACTGATCCTAAATGAATGTCCGATGAAACACCCATGAAGAGGTTGCCCCAGGTCTGAAACCTCCAGACACAGATGAGCTTATGAAAGAGTTTCCATGCTCTGTTACCTTGCGCAGGCCACTGAGTGGAGCGTCTATAGGAAGCGAGAACAGGTTGTTCATGAGCTGCTCAAAGATCTTGGCCAGGTAAACAATTCGCTCCTCCTCCAGCTGCAGACCCAGCAGAACCCTAATGGCAATGCGGAAAGTCAGGGACCTGGCGGCACTGTAGACGTCCACGGAACCAGGCTCCAAGCACCACTTGGCGATTTCACACTTGATGACGTCCTGCAGCCGGGGCAGGTAGGACTCCAAAGCCCCACGGCTAAACACTTTAGCCAGGATCTTAAAGGGTTAAGGACACAAAGGAGAAGAGAGTCGTAAAAAGTTATTACCTGGTACAAGGCAGTCAACACCTTTGAGTAAATAGTGAGTTAGGAGGAGGACAGGGTGGGGTGGGCTAGGACTGCAGAAGAGATGAGGAAGATAGAGGAGATAAGACAGGGTGTAGGGGATGAGATAGGATGTTTCAGGTAACACAGAATGCCCTGGAATGATTTGCTTTGATAAAACAGGAACTGTGATAAAATGTAGAAGAAAAGGAGGGACACTGGAGTGGACATTTTATGGGACATAGGGCTCACTTTTTAAAATGAACAAACCATTGCAACTCACTACACAATAGTCCTTATGTAAACGGGATAAATGAATGTTCCTGTAATTCCTCCATCACCTTCTAAAATCTTGCAGAGCTAACCCTAATGCTTTTAACATTGATTTCTTTTCATGGTTAGGGTTATAACAGATCAAGTGTAAGTCCAGCATGCATGTATTAGACTTCATTTGAAAGGGAACATCTTCCACTTTCTGTGTTTAACATGTGGCTGAAACACAACCTAAACTACATCAGTTTAAACATGGCTCAAATGTAACTCTAATGTTCGCCAGTGACTATCAGACGTTAAGAGGTAAGTGGAGGAAACAGGCTCACATTTTTTTCCCTCATCAGTAAAACAGAATGCATGCTAGCCTGTAATACTAAATTCAGTGTTATTAGTACAATTATCACAACAATACAAATGTTTAGAACAATAAAAAAATATGCTTCTGGTTGAATGTGTTTTGAAATGCTTGAAATACAATCTTGTGTATGTGTAGTTTTTTTATATATTATTTTAATTTGCAGGAGCTGAAAATATTGAAAATACACACCTTCCCTCTGCAGCTCCTTCCTCTGCAGATCACTTGAATTGCAATAATATTTAATTGTGACATGACCAACTCTTGTGTTTGGGTCATGTCTAGGCATTGACCTTTTGGGCAGAGAGTTTGTAGCGCCAGCCAATAACAGCATCATGCAGCATGTGCGGGTGGAACAGTATAAAAACTAAGCGCGTCCCATTCATTCTGCTACGATTCTGCTGCTCTAACTTACTGCACTGTCACTGTCAGTGTGGTGCAGTTTTGTCTGAGAGACTAAACTGTGGGCAAAGCACACACAGCCCTCTCACCCTGACACACGTCACACAGACCTGTCAGTCAGACACACACAGAGAGGAGGTCTTTTCATTGTATAGCCCCTCATTCCCATAGAGTTTTACAGTGGTGTGGGTGTGTTTATTTGTACTTTAGAATATAATCGCTGTTAAACAATCAGTTTTATTTTCTGTTTCAGAGCTTTTTTTTTCTCACCTAAGCTGCTCGCTTTCCTCATTCATTGCATTACTCACTCGACCATTGCTGCTCTGTCCCTCATTTGCTGAGTGGAGAGGAGGAGCCAAATTTGAATGGTTTGTTTACAAACACAAGAGAGAAATGTCCCATAGTTTACCTTTAATTTGATTGCTCCTTACCATTCACATGACTTAGAAAAAGTAGCAACTACTGCCACTAAAATGACAGTGATAGAAAAGAGTATTAGGGCCACACTGACGATAAAATAAAAATGTCATATTTCAAGAAAAACATTTAAGATTTTGAGAGAAGACATTTAACATTATGAGAGTATGCAAAATTCCCAGCTGACATAAATGCAGCCGTCTGAGTCCATCAGCTGCTGTTTGTCTTTGATAAATACAGTTTTTCTGTTTTAAATTGATTCCTAATTTTTTTAACCTATGTTAAGAAATTCAGAACAGATACAATTAGAATTTTATTTTCATAATATTATGACTTTTTTAATCAAATACTATGACATTATTCTCTATGGTGGCCATAGACAGGGCAAGGTATTTAGCTACAAAAATGTAAATAAAAATTGGTAAATTGTTGGAAGAATATGCATTCCTGTCCACTGTAAAACTGGGTTCAAAACATTCAATTATTTTATTTTCTTGTTTGAGTCTGTCCTGGAGCAAATGAAGGTGTAGGTCATTTGAGCAGACTATTATGAGAGTTTATTATGACTGTAGTTACATACGGTTGTTTAGCGACATCTAGTGGTCGTGCCCCAAATCGTCATATTGTTAAGTTTAAGTGTGTAGACAGAGCAGCTCAGTAATAACATGGTAAGAGTGGGGTAATAAATATGTAATAAAGTAGTAATACCATGTAATTGCCAAAGTGATAGCCATTAAATATCACTTCCGTAATAACCAATGACAACTGGCCCTTGTGATTTGATATTTGGTTTGGTCTAATATTCCATAGAATAGAAACCGGTAGTTTTGCATTTTCCAGTCTTGATTAATGTTTATCACACAGAAGTCACAGCATTAAACATATCATTGGTACATTATGATTGTGAAACATAAGGGAAGGTGATGTGTGAATGTGAAGATGAATTTCAGCTTAATAATATGGCAATTATCATTTTAACTTCCAAGAATTTCCACTGCTTATTACTAGAGTTATTACATAGTTATTACTTTATTACACGGTATTAGTACTTTATTACATATTTATTACCATGCTATTACCATGTCATTACCGAGCTGTAAAGTGCAACTGACAGAGTAAGGTGGATGACGTAGTTCAAAACCCACAAATTAGAGGATGGATGCAGAGTCAAGAAAGCTTTGGACCTTAACACAGGGGGCCGCTGTTCATCACCCACTTCAAACCCAAAGTAAACACTGACAATTTTACTGTAACCATGCATTTGTTACTGTAATCATGACAAGGACGGAAATATCTGAACCCCAACCGTGACTTTTTCCTAACATTCACAAAGTTATTTTTTTATGCCTAAACCTAAGAAAACCTTAACCATGGCATTGACACAGCCTAAGTGCAGCAGAGTTTGTACATTTGAATGCTGTGGTATTTTGTGTCATTTTTCCTGCTGCCTGTAGCTGTGCCAATCCATCAAACTGTGGTTCGCATTGGAGGGGAGGCAAACCACACATATGGTCCCTCAGATTGGAGAACTTAATTCATTCTTACTTTTCTCTTCCTCTTGTGCAGGTCCCCGATGGAGTTCACCAGAGTGTTGGGTCCCAGGATGATGCGGGTGCTCTGGGGCCACTGGGTGCACACCAGGCTGTGCTCCCCCAGCAGGATTTTACGAATATTTTCAGCACCCGTTACCCGGATGACCGGCTTCCCCAGGAGGTGGGTCTTAAACACGTTGCCATGGCGCTCTCTACGTGAGATGTGGAAGTTGGAGCCCTGGAGTGTGAAGAGGAAATATTATCATAAATGATTATCATATGTTATGGAAAGATATTTAAAAAATACATGAAACTTTTATAAATCAATAAATTTTCAAATTTTATTTGAGTAATTATGAAGTCATTTTTACATCCATTGTCTCATTCTTCGTTCCCCATGGAACCCCTGGTTAGGCTTTTAACAGAACAAGTGTAAAGCCAATAATCATGTTCTGTGTTTAGCATGTGGCTAAAACACATTGATGTCCACAATGAAATTTTATCATTTACTCATTTTTCACAAGAACACTAATGGAAATACAGGTGCCTACATATTAAAAAAAATATGAACTTAAAGGCCAGATAGACACATCAAATTTACCACTGCACTTTTAAGGGAGAATTTTAGGGAGAGTTGAAGAAAATGTAGCTGCAAATGTGGCCATGATAATGGGTTTCCATGCATTTCTATGAGGGTGTACAAATGTTCAAACCAGTCTGATATGATGCCAAACACCAGACAGAATGAGTATACCGAATCTTACCACTAGGTGTCACACTTTTGCTCTGCAGATACTCCCGAGTGGAAGAGAAATAAGACTGTCAGAGCCATGAATTGAGAGAGTGTAGCGACTCCGCCAATAAACACTAAATAATACGAAGAAGACACAGGGGCAAAGCGGCATTATCTCCAGCACTAGAACGGCTCTAATGAAGTGCGGAGATAAGTCTGGTTGTGCAAGACTAAAGCAGCGCTGTAATAAGTTTTGTCATTACTTTTTTCCTCTTCACATGTTGCCTCGTCTACCTTTTTCAGCTTCACCTCTTTCATCAGTTTCAAATCCAATATGAAATCCAACTGACATTTGATTTTCATCAAGTCACTGATGTAGGACACTTCCTAATTTGTCATAATGACAAATGTTAGTCCAGCTGTTTGCATAAATCAAACTGATTTAAGCAAAACTGGAAAGTGACCCAACTCTAATTTCTCTGGGATTTATTGGTATGGCTGTATTCTGATTAACTGACCTCTGTTCCTTTTTAAGGTGTTTCTAAACAGTGTTGAGTAAATGCCTAATCCACATTAGGGACAAGCCTGTGAGTCTGAGAACATCAGAATGTCAATCGCAGCTAACATGATAACATCAGCAACGTCTTTCCATCACTGCAGAGTAAAGTTAACTAGCAGCACACTAACTGGCACATGAAGCGAACAATTCAAAAGCACTACACTAACAAACACATGACTGATGTCATTTTCCACTGTCACAACACTGTCTCAGAGATTGCTTCATTTGCAGATGTCTGTCCAATTTCATTTTTAAACATTCATTACTCCCCATAGGAAACGCATTGAGGTCTCTCATCTGCAATACAATCATCTTTGGTGAACTCTTCCTTGTATTTTTGTTTTTATTATGCATGTGATCAAAAGTGAGGGAATGCCAGACATCACTCTCGACGTCACCTCAGCCAGAGAGTACAATTATGTTTTCAGGTCCAGGTTTAAGTTCAGGTTGATCTGTGTTGAACAGACTAGTATCACAAAAAAAGAACGCACTTCCCCTCTTTGAATTAGGTAAATTAATTCACATACCACAGCACCATTATAAGTTTTACTCATTTGAAAACCCAATAAAATCAGGTGCGTGATCCATTTTGGGCAATGACCCTACGTTTGGGAAAAACAGCATAAATAAGTAAAAAGCAATTTATTCATATTCATTGTTTTAAATTATCTTCACCTTTCACCAAAGAAACCTGATTAAGAGTTGTAACTGTAACTGTAATGTACTGTTGTCATTTGTTTCACTAAATTTTAAACACAACACTCCAAGCGAACCTCATTTAACCATAGTATCACACAGTAATTGTAGACTACATTGGAAAAAGGTTGAAAAGAGGTGGTGTCTTCTCTATGCAGACATAAGCACGGGTCTCACATTATTATTACTTGCTTAAATGTGGTATGAACAGTTCCTTAAAGACTAATAAACACTGTAGATTCATATGTACAGTCAAGTATTGGTTCAAGTATTTGTTAAAAAAAAATGCAAAATTCATGAGAGACATAGGTGAAGAAGGGGTTTTTTTGGTCCTGAGTGAAAGTTAAAGGAACCAGAATTTGTGGTTTTAAATTCATAAAGACGTAACAAGATGAAAACAACCTAAAAGATGTGAAAAGGCAAAAACAATGCAAAAGATGATGATTTGTTTGTCATTTTAAATGCTTCTTTGTGGTCAGAACATGACAAACAACAACAACAAACAAACAAAACAAACTACAAAACAACAAACTATTATTGATACAAAATTAAGTAAAACAACAAAACATTGAAACCTTCTGTAAGTGAGAACATAAACAAAATAAACCCTCATGACAAAAGACAATAGTGATATTTATTGTGACATAAAAATATATAGTGATACTGATAATTTTGGTTTTATCCTAATGCAAAGTTTTTAATGGATTGACTCGTGTTGATCAGCAGTAGCTTCATATTAGTCATAGTGTCATATTTTAACTGTCCATTTAAGTGAAAACTGAAACCATAATTAATACTTATCAAGTTCCTGTTTTTAAAATATTTCTAGATATATTTAGACATTATATATTAGGAATATTTCAAATAGTATTCTGTGGTTTCTTTCCTCCTGTGTTACAGTAAACTGAATATTTTTGGGTTGTGGACCAAACAAGACATCTGAGGACGTCATCCTGATCTTTGGGAAACACTTTCAACATTTTCTGACGTTTTACAGAGCAAACAGTGAATCGATTAATAGTAAAAAATAATCCACAAATTGATCGCTAGTGGAAATAATCGTTAGTTGCAGCCCTGTAAATTGAGAATACATATAAACCAGCTGGAAATGCACCTTCATGTCACATAAAAACTGTGAGACTTGAGGTTCCTTTTATGTTTACTGTTCTACTTTTACTGCACGATTTGGTGAAAAGGCATGTTGCGATTGTGATTTCAGTTTGATTCCACTTGCTTTATTATCAAGAAGCATGTCAAGTCAAACATACAGACTTAAATCAGCATAAAAACTCAAGTCAAATTCAGCTAAATCCAAAATATCACCAAACAGAGGTTGTGTTTAGTTTTTAACCTACAGAGGTCTGGTGTGTGTGTGTGTGTGTGTAACATATCCCACATCGTCCCACACAAACATACTCTTTGTCCCACATCTGGTTTGTTGGGATGTGGTCACTCTACTTACCATCATCAATGTTGGACATGACTAGAGGTTGGAATGTCTCCAACCAAAAAAAGAGCGCAGCCATAGATGAATAGAAAATGGACTGTATTGCTCGGGCGTCTGCAAACTTTTGGCTACAGCGGTTGCTTTTACCGTACCCTATCTATTTGCTGTGCATTTAGAGACTGTGAAGAAGCAAAGCGAGTGAGGAAGTACAAACAAAAGGCAGCATCCAAACGCATCACGTGCGCAGTAACGAGGCGCTTCTGAGCGACACTGACGCTCGGAGCGGAGAAAGTACAGAGGGATGAAGAAAGGAAGAATGAGAGAAAGGAGAAAGAGAGGAGAGAGTGCATTCCTCACTGTCGAGGAGGCAGACAGAGGGAGGGAGACAGAGGTGGAAGAATTGAACAGAAAACGTCTGTTTTTGTACCGCAAGAAGGAATTAACGCAGCGAGCATCAAGTCCGCACATGTCGCATTAACAGCCGCCTGCACAAGAATCTGTGCGGCTTTTCAAAGCTTCCTGCGAGTCAAGATACATTATCAATAATGTGATCAATCAAACAAACACACAGACCTTAAGTTCACTTGCTGTATTGTTAGAATATTAAAGGAATCCTTAAAGCGATGACCAGAAATGATCTCAACAAACACACACAGAAGCAACCAGAAGTGCAGGAGTCTAACCTATATTTTGGAACGCTTGTAAAACGAAAAAAAATGGAATCTCTTTATGTCTCACCTGGAAGAGCCAGTGGAAAGTCTCTCCGACCAGAGGCCAGCCCATGGAGCCCTTGGGCAGCGGGAGGCTGCTGTCTTTGTCCCGGGTCAGACTCCAGCGGAGGCTCCACAGCTGCCGGGTGAGCGCCAGCAGCAGGACCGCGGACAGGACCGAGGTGAGCGCCGTGGCCAGAGCCGACAGCACCCCGAACTGGGCCAGGGGGAACATCTCCTCCTCCGAGCCGGTCCGCTCCCCAGCATCCACCTGTGTCCCGTGCGTAAAAGGAGGGCGCGTCTGTCCAAACACTTTTCGGCAGCGGCGTGTGCGTTAATCGTCCACCCCGTCAGGCGTCTTATTCTTCTGCTCTTTTTACAGTTTTTTTTCTTTTTCCTTTGTGTACTTTTATCCAAAGAGAAGGTGCTTGGGCTCAGTCTGAGTCTGTTCTGTACGAAGAAAAAAGAAACATAAAAAAAGTGGACAAAAGTTTAACTGAGCTGATAGAAACATGCAGCCAGCGGCTAAGTGCCGACATAAGCTGTTATTACAGCTAGTTTGACGATTCTAATAACAGTATTTATGCCGTCTGAACCCCTGCCACCTGATTCATTCACAAATATGCAGTCATGATGCAGCGGGTCAATGAGGAGGCACTTCTGGAATGAGTTGGACTATGTTCTAAAGGCCCAAATGCGAGGAGAGCATCTCATTTTTGCAGTAATTGGTGAAAACAAACACAGCTTCTTATCTGCATCACTTAAAATCATGGCAAGATTTTCCTTTTAGAGACGAAAACCAGTTCCGTCATCAGACCGGATGGATGCGCCTGCAGAGATTTCATATTTGCCTCTGATAAACTGCATGAAAAACGTGCTTCTCCTTCTCCTTGTGAGGAAACTCCCCTTCATTCCTCCGCCGCCGCTGCTTCAAAATGAGCAGAAAGCTGTCAACTATTCCAAATAGTTTTACAGGTTTACATGCGCCGGCTTGTCTATTAGGTTTCTGCGCCTTTATAGGTACAGTTCAGGGGGCTCAGCCAGCCGTGCACCCCCCGGGCGGCCTGAGGTTTATTGAGCAATGGCAATAAATTAAAGAAAAGTAGAAGAAAGGCAAATTTAAATACAGTAAGCGACGGCGTGGAGCGGATCAACAGGCGTGGTAAAGGAAACTAAAGGTGAGATGTGAGGAAACTAACAGAAGGACCGCAGGTTAAAAAAAAATGTCATGTTTTATAATAAAAGAGAAGCTCTGTGTGACTTACCTCGGACCAGTCTCCCTCCAGCAGCGACGCAAAATCGTCTCGCCTTTAAATAAAAGTCTCCCTCTCGCCTCAGACTGGTGGTGACTGTTCCTCCACAGTGAGCGGGCTGCGAGGGGCTTTATAGAAAAGGCTGCACGGCATGATCCACCTTCTGCTGGATGACGTTGGTCCGAATATGTTAAAGAGGCTCCGTTCATTGACGGCGCGGAGGGAAGAGAGAGGATTACAACAACAACCACAAAAAAAAAAAAAGAAAGAAAGGAAAAAAGTTTTGGAGATCAGAGCGGAGACGCGGTGGTGCGCGCTGAAAGAGAGACACTAAGGACACAGAGAGAGAGAGAGAGAGAGAGAGAGAGAGTGTGTGTGTGTGTGTGTGTGTGTGTGTGTGTGTATCTGTGTGTATGTT
>JAPQRN010000008.1:24692564-24710785 GCA_037367275.1 Coranthus polyacanthus | reverse complement strand
CCTTGTACGGACTGTAAAGCCCTTTGAGGCAAATCTTGATTTGTGATATTGGGCTATATAAATAAAATTGAATTGAACCTGTTTTATTGGGTGGATAAAATACATAACAATGGTATCATATGTCAATGATATTTCACTTTTGTAAAGCTTCCTGTCTAAAATTTTAAAATATTAAAGTTAAAGTCCACTTTTATTATCCCAGTAGGGAAATTCAACCTCTGCATTTAACCCATCCAAGTGCACACAAGGAGCAGTGGCTGCTACTGAATGCACCTGAGGACCGACTCCAGATCTAAACCAGTACCTTGCTCTAGGGCACTGACAGGAGAATTAACCTAGCATACATGTTTTGATAGTGGGAGAAACCAGCGTATTAGTGACATTCTTTTTACAGATTTTTAAATGTGTGCACGGAGCAGGCGATGTCTGCGTGTGGAGTTTTGGATCCACAAATGCGTGGTAAGTGTTTTGGTAGCTAGCTAACATTTTTTGTCAATGTTAGAAGCAATGCTGCCTTTATCTAGTTAGCCTTGAGTGACATTCCTGCATTCTGTCCTCAATTCTGCCTTGTAGATGATAGATGTAGATGTACATTTATGCAATATTGTTTGGACAGCGGAAGAGTCAGTAAAACATTTTGATTTTTTCACCAATTTCAAATGTAGAGCTCAGGAGACACAAAATTACTCCTTTTGATCTTGAGCTGAAAAGGTCTGGGAACCCCGGCTTTATAGTTATAGTTATCATTATAGCACTTGATGTGGACTTCCCTTTCCGCTGTATTTCATTGGAGCTGGAATGCCCCCTGAAGTTGGATTTCAAAATCCAAGATGGCTGCCCCCTGCATCTACAGTAGTGAAAGCTGCGTTCATTTGCACTACCTCAAATTAACGGAAAATACATTCTTTAAATCAGTAGTACCCACAGTACTGTCCACCTTATATCTTTGGACACATGGGTATCGGTTTCAGTTGAACACTGGGGGGAGGGACATGTTAAGCTGGGTCTGGGGTCCTCCTGGAAATTTTGAGCATCAACATTTTAACTAATGGCAATCTGGTGAATCTCTATGCGCCATTTTTTGCCCTTTATGAGTCCATTCATGGTGGATATGTCTTTATTTGAGTAAAAAAAGAAAACATTTACTGTCCTCGCTATATTTACGGTAACCGACTTACCCAAACCTTAACCTTCATTGCTTAATCTACGCAAGTGACTGCAGATTTATGTCCCTGTAACATAAGTAATACTCGATGCAGCAATCTGGGATCACCAGGCTCATAACTGTTACTGGGAAATTACTGGGAGTCTCAGTAATTATCTGAAAATGACACCAGCTCCATTCACCTGTGTGTATGTGTGTGCATGTCACATCCTGACAAGAAAGCAGGCCAAATACTGTAAATAGCTTCTGACAAACATAGGAAAATCAAACATCTTAATGGTTTTGGACCATGAGTCTCATAAAGATACACATGTTGTTGGATACCGCTAAAGGTTTTGTGGACACAAGTGGAGCAGAAATACACTGAAAGAAGCCACTTGACTATTACTAACATGGGGAGCAGGGAAGGAGCCCCTGAGGCCAAGCACCCGAGACATACTGGGAGGAGGAAAATACATTCAATCAGGATTGAGAATATGTCGGGATTCCCCAAGATGACAGACAGATGGATGGATGGAAAACTGTTTCTAAGATTTCAAAGCCTTTGCAGACCGCAGTAAGTAACAAAAAAAAAGGAAAAGAAAAAGATAACCATCACGGCTGAACTGATCCAAAAAAAGATTTAGAAAAAAGAAGGAAAATGGATGCATTTAATGGAGCAGACAGACTGAAAGGAGAAGACAGGCACAGACAAACCCAGTGCTTACACAACATGTATCCACTACTATATACTACAAAAGACAGACCCTGTCCCTGTCTAACAGACTTCACATGAGCACATATGAATCTCACATATTGAACCTTTAAAAGCAATGGAGAAAAGTGCAAAGAAAAGCTTCATATCTTCGCATGTACAAAGCTGCCAGCAGCAAAGTTAATAGTATTTTTGTTCTCATTTTGGCTGTTTTTTATGCTGAGATGATGATATCTGGCAAAGACTTTAATTTTTTAAGGAATTTTGGAATTTCAGCATCAACACTGAAAAAAAGAAAATTTCCACTGTCTAGACCAAAGTCTCACATTCTTCCTCCTGGAGACCTTTCTGGCCCCATTGACTATCATTGATATTTTTAAATATGATCCATGACCTAAAAGGGCCTTAAGGGAAAAAGTGTGATTTTTTTGTATTTTTTGTACCAGCACAAAAAGTAATAATCTATCAAAATCAGCATTGTTGCTAATCATTGACATATCCCAGACTGATAATCCCTGCACAAAAAAACACTTTGCATCAAATAGAAAATAATTCATTTTTTGTGTAAAAAAAAAGTGGCATTATGTAAATAAAGTGGCATTTAAAGGGTTAAAATTATGAAAATGAATTCACATTTGCTATACATGATGAGGACTGGATATATTTTTTTCTTCATGTTTAATATTTTTAGTGTATGATTTTTTATAGGGTGTCCTAAGGGTTAAAATGACTAAAATGCTTTATTTGTTCTTAAAATATTTCAGAAATGATTCATTTTATTTTATTTAAGGGTTCAGTGTGTGATATTCTGAGACATCTTTTCGTGAAGTTGCAGATAGGAACCAACTAAAAACCCATCTCACCCTCCCCTACGGTAGCTGAAAAAATGCATTGGTCTCTCTTAGGGATGCACAAAGTAATCGAATCACATTTTCGACATCAACCAGTGCAATTATATACTCACAAAAGGCTGTAAGTTAGGAGGATTTAGGGTGATCTAATTGCAGAAATGGGATAAACAAAACAAAAATATTATATTATTATGATATGTGTAAAACAAGCAAAATTGAATTGCTATATATTTTTTTTTTTGTATGTTGCAAGTTTTGCGATGAAAAAATAGCAATTTCATAATTAGTAATCTGTGCATTTTGCTTGATAACCAATCAAGTAAACCCTAAATAAGAACAAGTTGAGATGGTATGGAAAATGATAATTAAAAAATAAAAGCAGTCATGTTAAAATGTCCTTTGACTTGTATTTCATTGTAGACAGTATGAACACAACATATTTCAACTTCATTTCATATTCATTCGTAAATATTCATCCATTCATCACATTCAGGCTGAAACACATTCAAGAAAAAGTTGGAACAGGAGCAATTTAGGGCAAATAATGAGTTAAAATAATGAAATAACAATATGATTTGAAACAGGTGATGAGAACAGGTGATTGGAATCATGATTTAATCCAAATGTAGCATCCACTGTCTTGAGTGAAATACAAGTCAAACACAATGAAATACAGTAGTTTGCATTTTTTGTACTGTCTCTGTGTTTTCTTATTTGGGACAGTATGGAAGATGCTGAAGTAAAAAGAAAGCAGTGATATTAAATAAGGTGCCCCTTCTGCTGTGCCCAATGGGATCTTATTTTGGAAAAAAAATATATTGCAGTCAATGGCGAGAGACAAATCATTTTTTGGATCCCAATTTTTTTAATCATGCCATCATTTACACATATGTTTGTCTATTTACAATATCATGTCGCAGTTAGTGTTACATGGCTCAGTGGACTGCATCTTTCATCTCACGTGATACACATCACCAACAAATAAAAGGTTACCTCGGCATATTTCACCTCGTTCTTCGAGGGAGGTGAAAAACTATTAAAAGAGGTAAAAATCACTACCAGTCTGGTCATGTTGAAGCTGCAAAGATGACTTCAGTTGCTCTGAACAGACTGGAGAGAGAAAGTTATGATGACTTCCGGGTGTGTAGTCTTTATACAGTATGTACATATTTTCAAACTGACAAACATATGTGTAAATAATGGCATAATTCAAACAGGATCAGATAATGAATTCTTGTAATACAATTTTTTCCAAAATAAGGTCCCATGAGGCACAACAGCAAGGGGCGGGACTTAGCCTCTCTAGATTGCCAACAATAATCACAATATAATCTTTTTCACCAAATTGTGCAGCCCTAGTGACTTGTTAGAGTCAATGTTTGTTTTGTCTGATGTGGGCTTTTTAGTTAAGGTAATACTAACTCTGATCCACACTCAACATGGTCGGTGACAGTAATACACCCTAACACTGGATGCCACCTGCTAAAAAACAGAAAAAAAGAAGAGGAAGTCCAATGTGAGCTACTGTAGAAACATGGCGGTGGAACATGGTGGACTCTGTGGAGATATAGCCTCATATCCAATGTAGATATAAAAACGACACACTGGACCTTTAAATTGATTATTGTATCAAAGGTTCAGTTAGCTTCTAAATTGCTTCCAAGCTAGCGGTAGCTAATGTTGCCACACTACAGGAGCAGAACTGTACTGAAGAACTCAGGAGCAAGTACAAGAATTATTTTTTCAAATAACTGATCCATTATTTTCCAAATTTTATTTCAATTGGCTGTTGGATTAATAAGCTAATTGAGGCAGCTCTACATACATACAGAATGCCAAAGGCCATTCAGTAGTACAGGAGCAACGCCCTGCATGCTGCAGACAAGATGATGCACTCTGAAAAACACCTCCAGACAGAAGGACAGACAGACAGACAGACAGACGGGGTCTTTGAAGCTGGGGCGAGGTGAGCCAGGGATCACGGAGATTGATGCAGCGACATGCAGCTTTTGAAACCAAACCCAGAGTTGTGACAAGTGGTGATTAGCAGCGTTTGTGTGTCAAAGCTCCACCCTCAGTCTGTCTCTGAGAAAACATCCACCCTTTTTTCCATTTACTAGTCAGGGTCTGTGTTAGTGTGTGTGGGCGAGATGTGTGACATACCTATGTGGAGTTGAGTCCAGGTGAATTGGCTACATCATCTCAGACAAGTCGGGTTTCCATCCAAACACATCATGTACATGTGTCTTTAAATTTGGCACAAACGTTCACTTGAACTCAAGGATGAACTGAAAACATTTTGGTGGCCAAAGGTCAAGGTTGCTGTGATCTCACAAACACAGATCACAAAATACATCACACAATTTGGACCAAATACCTTGGTCTTTGCTCCCACCAAAAGAGGTGGTCTCGGGCCAGATCAAGCTGAACCATGGTTTGGTTCATGTAGAGTGTGAAAACACTTTCTGGATAGGTCGAGCTTTCAAACCAGTTGGAGAAAGTTATGAAAGCCTACCATTGCAAAAAGCAAAATACCAAGAAAAACTAATGGAAGAAGTTAAAAGTGAAACGAATTAACAACATCAATGTCACAATGCATCCCGTCTATAAAGAGAAACACAGCCCACGTACAGGATGACAACGGGATAATTAGTCCACTTCCAAAAGCAAAAGAATTAAAACTTTATTGCTGCATTTTGAACCTTTCCACACAGGCTATGTATGAAAATGTGCATGAACAGCTGGGTTGAAACACACCTATTGTCTTCCTTTATTAAAAGAATAAGACCAGATAAAAAGACAAGTTGCATAAGTAATTTGAATTTGGCATGTTGGAATTTCTCTTGTCAAATGCTGTTTTTTCTACACCAAAGAATTTAAGTTTGATCTTAAACGTCAGCAACACAGAGAAGCTAATCTAACCGTCATATGGATGCAAAATAAATCAACACTAGGCACCTGCAGAGGTTAAATCAGAGCATGTTTCCTGCCGTCGTTTGGCGGTGGAGGTGACTGTTTTTGCTCTGAGCGCTCAACGGGAGCGGATCTGAGCGCTGAACCGCAGCAAAGCAGAGTAATTGTCTCTTTCCTCCTTAACAGGATTAGAGCCCAGCGGTGTGGCGGGTTCAGCCCTCCAGTCAACCGTACGGCTGGAAGCCGCCTGAGGCTGCCAGCTGGACAACCACTAGCATTAGCCAGGGTCACCGGGCTCCTCCAGGGCCTGCAAGTCTGTGTGAGGGAAAACAAAAAGATGTCAGGGCTGTTTGTATTTTTGCAGCTTGTTATTGTGTGCATAAAAAAGTACACAAATAAAGCTTCATTGTTTTATTGAATGACTATTAGGATGTTTAACGCAACAAATCGCTTTTAATTGGCAGTTTTCATGATATGAATTGGTGTCACTGTTGAAGAGAAATTGGATTTTCAAAGCATAAAAATGACTTTGTTTTGAAAGAGCAGTTCCAAAACATAAAATGTTTTCTTTGTTTTCTGCTGGTTACACAGCTACTCTGTTGTTGTTGGTTTTGCTGAAGGACTCTGAATGAGAATTATTCAGGTCACTTATATTTATATACTTATATTTTATTAATTCCTGTTTGTAAATTCATCAACACGTCCCCATACCGTATGTAGATCCCACGACAAATGACAGAATAAGGCAATTACACGTTACTTCCAAAACTACATACTGTATATGCACAAAATTTTCAGACTCAAAATAGATGAATAGATGGTGGTTAGATGGTGAGAATGCCATGGCTAATGTTCAGTTACGTTTAGGCACAAACACAACTTGACTTTGGGGCTTCTGTCTATTGAATAAAAAGGTTTTTGGGCTTTTTTGTTCTGACTGTCAAAGGGTGGTATATATTGGTATTTAATTACAATACCTGACCTGTTAGCATAACTTAGCTACATTAGCTGATGTTACATTTTATCAGCTAGCCAGATAATTTGTGCTCATACGTTATGCAAAGCTGACATTACTGTTATTGAACACAACTGTACATGTTAACATTGATCAAGTAGCTGACGTTAATTTGCAGCATTTAACGTGACATTTCCTAGTTAGCAGTGTAATCGGTGTTTTCAGTAGTTAGCAATGTTAACTTGGTGAGTCTCGCCCTCACTTCCAGCGCCAAATAAAAAATTAGCCACCATCTGCCACTTGCTATACTGGAGTTTGGGCTGGATTTCACTGATTCCATATATTAAATATGGATATACATAATTAAAACATGATTTCAGCAATAAATATCACAGAGCATCAAAAACCTCCATATCAACTCTGTCTCCCAGAAATTCTGTTTATATACAACTGAACTGTAAGTGTAATTATATTTGCGTAAGTAATAGAATCGGTGCCTGAGGCTTCAGTGAACCTGATGTGATAATAACAGCTCCTCACTTTAACAGGTGTGATCAGACAAACTGAAGATTATGGGAAGTGATTTAATACCATACGGAAATGATTTCTGTCTAATGACTTTATTACTGTCTTTGTGAAGACATACACATGAGAGGTTGTGGCATTTAAGGCACATCTGTGCACATTTTACATTTTTTCTTGAGTGGGGAATATTTGTGGAAATTAAAACTTTTTGGAGTATGTATATGTTTGTGTGTATACATACTGTATATGTACAATGAAATAAATAAATACTACATAAATAATGAAGGGGTAAGGAAATGGATTTAATTTAGCATTTTTTTACGCATTTTCATTTCAAGTATAGGAGTAAAACCCGCATGCATACATTTACATACAACTTACACAATCAGCGATCTGTAGGTTCACTTACATGATTCAAACATTGCAACGCTCCCACCTTCTATCCCCTTTCTTCTTACCTCTGTATAACCCCCTCACCACATACGCACGCGCACACACACACACACACACACACACACACACACACTGCCACGCACTCCTTTACACACTAATGACACCAATTACAAGCAATTACTCTGCATATCTTGCGCTGCTGCCCTCCGGCTGTGTTTCGATTCACAGAAACACATTGACTTGAGCTGACGGTACCTGAATGCCTCACACCAGCTCCGTGTGCTTTCTGACTTAATACAGTTAGCAGCACTGTTTTCTAAGGCAAGATTTAAAACTTAACTCAGCCTTTGATTTCATTTCATTTCTATGAAAATCAGCTTACAAAGATACATACATTAACCATTGATGTCTTTCCAATTTTGTGGTGAAAAGCAACACTTTACACGAGAAACAGCTAAACTCACATTATCCTTTATTAGTCCCACATCAGGGAGTTACCGTCCACATGTTTGTCTTTTGAGTTTAATTTGACAATATGTGCGTATATCGTGTTTGAACATTCAAATGATGAAACGTAGAAACATATAAAAATAGATTTTGGAGAATTCATTCATTCTTGAACATTCTTGAAACTTTTAAGAATTTTAAAGGGAATTATGAAACATTTGCAAAAATATTTTAGTCAAGAAAAAGTAAACTTCAAACTAAGAGGCTTCTACTTTTAATTTATGTTGCATTTCATAGAATTGTACAGAAATTGTAAAATGTTTCGGTTAAAAAAAAAAAAATTATATTGTGAACAAAAAGTCACTTTTTTGAAATCCATACACATTTCTAAAATTGCAATGTTGTAGTCCTTTGAAAAAAGCAAACACTAAATGTCATGTTTTTTCAATTGCTAATGACTAATGACAAATGCTAATGACTGCTTATCTGATAACAAACATCATAACTCTGTTGTTTTAACATTTGATTACAGTATTGTTAATATATGGAGCACACAGTCTCCTGATGCTGAAGCCTGATTACCAGTGTGTGTGGTTTCTTTTGCAGGTTAAAGCCCAGCAGACATTTAAATGCTCTTATCTGCCTCAACAAGCTCAGATCCATTTCAGTCCAGTATGCAAATCCCTGATGTCACCCTGCGAGTGTTCACCAGGTGAAACCAGAGCCCGCATGACGCAAGGAGAGGAATTATTACCCATGCTATAATTACTGACAATAACAGCATTAAGGAGCTATTATTAATTTTTAAAGACTTGTTGGTGTTTTTCTGTCTTTGCAGGAAACCAAGCTACAGCCACAGACCACGAGACAGTTTTCTATGCCATGTCTTTTCATTACCTTTCCGGCCCAAATATGAGACTTTTTGAAAATACATTATCAGTCGATATTATCACAATAAATGTCTAATTATTATTTCTTCCCAGTGTAAAAGCTTTTGAATCCTGTGTGAAAGAAAGCAGTTATTTGTGCTTTTGAACTTTTGTTCTTATGATGCTGCCCGCATACTTGATAAAGGTGGAATGGAACGAAACGTTTTAATAACATTTCAAGATGTGAGACAGTGTTTTCTCATTGTTTACAAACTTTTTTTTTATGGAAATCTAAAGATAGGACATTCAAATCAATTAAAATGACAAAAATGTTTGTTCAGCATCAAAACATGCAGGAGTAAAATTAAAATAACAAAGCATTGAAACATTCTGTGTTTTATTTGACAAGTGACGAACAAAATAAACACCTAAGAAAAAAAACCACTAATTATTGTGATATAAAAAATATATCATATAGGAAAATTATCACTATATAAAATAACCACGATATGATATAAAATTGTATCACAATAATTATCATTATCATTATTATGTTATCACCCAGTCCTATTTGCTACTGCTTTATTTTTACAGACCACGCAATTTCAACATGGTCTTTCCCATGGCGATGAGTATAAAATGTGTCATGCCTTGAAAAACCAGTTGTTAGAAACCATAGACTGTATAAAAGAAGAGGATGAAGCCACTGTAACTTCACCTTAAGCTTCAAGCTTACATTTTGCGCATTTTCCATCCTCCATTTTTGGAGGCAGAAGTGACCATATTTGGATAAAACGCTGGTACTGGGGAAGAACAAGGAGTGAAAAAATAAGAAATAGTAGAAATACTAGGTCAATAATTTCTCTTCTGGACTCAGGTTCTCATTTGGGTTTTTTTGGACCCTCTAATAAGTGTACTGGTGGTCCTTTTGCAAATTCGTTCTCCATTAATAAGATTTTGTGCGAATAGAAGCCTTTGCTGTCTGCTGTGGGGGCTTTGATTGACAGCTCATTCTCCTGTCAAGTCACACTTTCACAGCTTCTGTTTATTGAATAAAACATTTTTTTTTTCCTGACAGACAGCTCGACTGTAGTAGTGGTTGATAAGTTACAAGGCTGTCAAATTACATTGTTGCTAAACGCTAGCTTACTGAAGCTGTAAAACGGTCAATTTCATCAAATATTTAAACTCTCTCGCTCGAAACGTCTCTAAATCTTGAACACTGGACCTTTCATTGCAGATTTCCGGACAGACAGACTGTAGGTACCCCTCCCCAGAACAGCAGACACACATTAGCACATGCTCTGCTAATCAGCACAGTTAGCCTGCTGTCGCCTGCTGCTAACTGAAGGCTTGTTGTGTAAACACTTTGACCACCACCGGCCTCATTTAGCCACTATCTGTGCTCTTCAATGCACCCCCGCTTGTCGCTCCCACCTTTCCTTCCCTTTTCCTTCATAACTGTCAGTCAAACTTCAACAATCACACCTGGTTTGGGTAAATTGTTTCTAGCTCTGTTCAAATTGGATTTCATTCTCTACAGAGGTACAGTGTTTTCATCCTCCTTGTAAGTTCAGTCCAGCCCAGAAGCCTGTATTCTGTTCTTGTTTTTAAAAATGTGAAACTCTTAAGTTCTTTTCCCTGCATTTTATCGACACAGCCCAAAATGTGACTTTTCATGACTTTTGGGTACAGACGTAGAACTACTACCACTACCCTGAAATACTGACTGTATTGTGACCTCATGGTAATACGCTGATAAAATACAACTATATGTCATGTTGATTGCATTTACTTGGCAGTTATTCAGGAAAATCATTCCGGATGATGCAAATCACTATATTGCATAATACCAGAAAGGAAAATAGCAGTGTATTGCTTTCCCTAGCCCCAGGTAGTCCCCAACCTCACACATGTCTGCTATAAAGTCTACTAGTGGATAACTGGATGTGAAGCTCAGGATGGAGCATAAACACAGACAGCAGGCGGTCATCAGTGTGCTGCTACTGATAACACACAAATACACACTGATAACCTAAACACACTCATTAGAGGAGATTTGGATCGCTGTTAATCTGTGAGATTTCATGATAACAATAATTAAACATCACTAATTTGTTATGATAAGATAAGAGTATCAGGTCACGTCAGGAGTCTGAGACAAAAGCCCGTTTCAACCGATGGGAAACAATAGACCATGGCTGTGGCATACTGATTCAGAAACAAAAGCAGTATAGTAACATGTAGACAAACCTGAAAAAACCTGCAAAAGATGTCTGCCAAAGATACACCAATGTAAACTGCTCTGGCCAAATTTCTCAGTAGCTGCTTGAGCTATCCGCGTGCTATACTGCATCTCACAATGCATTATAGTCATCCTCTGCTTCTTCTTTTCAAGAGTGCATTGCAGTGTGCGGAACTAGTGCAGTAGCGCCACCTGCTCCGCTGGAGTTTGGATCAGATTTAACTTTTTACACACATTAAATATAGACACACAGCTGAGGACATGTAGATAAACAGGAGACGAGTGACTGCACATGTAAGTACAAAGAGCTGTTATGGTACAATTTGCAGTGATATATTTTAATGCATTTTAATGATTATGTGCAACAATAATAGTATGTTTTGCAGTTTGAAACGCTCAAACGAGCTAATGAGCAAGCTAATGCTCATTAGCAACCAACACTAGCAATTACTATGAATAATCTCATTTGCACCTGTAAAAGTGACGTTGTTGGAGAAGTTTAAAGGATGTTTCGATATGTCATGTGTGCGTTAGTTTGTAATGATGAATCACTGTCGAGGGAGAAGGGAGTGGTCAAGAAGGCAGTTGTTGAAGAAGTTCAAGGATAGTTAAAGTGAAATGTCTTATATGACAAATAGCGACAGGAGAGAATTCACTGACCCCTATGCTTCACGGCCATTTGGAACATTCTGATAATTACCTTAAAGTATTGAAGCACATAAATGATGACTGTCCAAAATAGCAAGGTCATAAAATGATCAATACCAGTGAAATTCAGCAGAGACATGTAATGGGTCATATTAGGACAAGTATAGAATAATATAAAAAACAGTGTCTAGCTGACTTTGCTTATTGTTTTTTCCCAAAACAACTTAGTTTGTTGTACAAGGAAAGGCAAAAATTAATTGTGAAATATCAAGGCACGTTTCTAAGTCTGGAAGAAAAACACACCGGATGTGATCAAGCTTTCAGTGCAAACTGTCTTGCTGTGTTTTCATCCGACTCAGTAACATTATACAATATTATGCTCACTGCAACACATATTTCTTGCTTTCACCTCACAAGGTCTCGCGTAAAATCGCAGACTTGTAGGCTGTGTCTGGATTCACTCACTACTCAGCATATAGCTGACTACACAGTGCAAAGTGAGTGATTTCGGTCATAGCCAAGATCAGATTTTCCTCCACTTTGCCTTTGTTTCCTGACTTGGATGCCTTCCTACTGGGTATTCTCAGGTTATCTGTCATTCATCTGTTGGAAAGAAAAGACAGAATTGTATTTCCTTTGTTACTGAGACTTTTCTTTTTTTATGATGGCCGAAGTGGACATGCCACATGTTGTGTAAGTGGAGGAGGAGATATAAAAGCAGATTAAATAAATAAAAACTGAAGTAATGAGATGAAATGTGTGCAGTGTGCAGATGCTTGCCTGCACCAAATATTCAGTTCATTTGTTGTGGATATCAGGTTTCACACTGTGACATGTCAGATTTGCTTGGTTAGAAAGATTTAGTAACTCAGACGTGTTCAAGTCATGATCTACATCAGTCTGTCTGGTATTTAAGTGATGACACTGACATCTGCGGTGTCTCCATACTTGCACTTCACTCAGCGCACTACAAATTAAAATGAATAAAACTATTATAGTCTCATCTAAATCCGTAAAGGTCTTAGGTAATATGTGTCGTCAAACAAAGGGCAATGCGGCTGCGGAGGCACGGCGGTGGTTTAAAGTGTATTTTTGTGTCTCAGTCACAACAAAAGAAAGAATGCACAGGATTCCTGCGTGGAGGCTGCACATCTCCTCCGCACCGGGACGATTTGTTCTTACCTGTTTGCCGTTGCAGAACACACATACCTGCTCCGTGAGGCGTGTTTTGCAAACAGCGATATTGCAGGATGCTGCACACATACACACACAAAGACATACATGGCTTTTACATACCTTCAACATACTTTCATACAATTATGTCACATGTACTGTACTGTACACAGGTTTGTACATGCACACACTCACATGCAGAGCTGTCTCATGTCTGTAGGACCAATAAATAATAGTCTAGTGTGAAACTGTGACTCCAGTATTCTTAACTTGTATAACAACAAGTAAAAAACTGTTATTCAGTTATTCTTATGTCTTTTGGGGGGGCTAATTGGGCCACATGAAAAATCAGGTCAATTACGTGCAGAGAAACTTACTCAAAGGTCAGTTGTCTGTCTTGTTGTCTGTTCAGTATTTAAAGCAGTTTTTCCAACCAAGTGAGACTCTCAAAAACCAGAAACCTAATATCTTACTGTGTACAGCAACGATGGACCGATTTGAAAGATTATTCATCAATAAATTATGTTAATATAATAGTATTATCTCTGGTATTACAAATGTGATCTGCATCCATGCACATTATCCAGATAACAAACAATCCCATCTTGCATTTGCGTTTACACCTGGTATTTTTAATGTGTTTAAATTCTCCTCATTGAGATCAGATCTCAGTCCACTGGAGCCAAACCTGCACGAGTCACTTAAAGTGGTGGAAATCATGAATCTTGTTATAACAAAAGTCCATTTTAACAGGATTAGCAGGATTACTCACCTTTATCACTTGAAGTGAAGTTCACGTTTCTGTCAGTGTCTGGCTCCCTTGAACGGCCACATCATATCTAGTCCAGCTCCTCAAAAAATGGGCAAGTTATTCTTAATCACTTGCTTTTCTTATTATATTTAACTTAATGATGAGTTACCGTTAGATGTTTTACTTCCTGTTGCCGTCGCCGCCAGGTCCACTGAGAACCTGCTGGACCTGGTCTGAGAGGACAACAGACTTCTGCATGTACTCCTTGCCTGTGTTTGCAGGCTGTAGAAACTCTACCCTGTGACACCCAGATTTTGTCCAATCACAGGTGTTTTCAGGCAGGTAGGTGGGTTAAATAAGTGATTGACAGCTGTACGGGTTACGGATCAGATTCTATCAGACGCGACCTGGACGTGACTCTACTGCTCTACTCTGGGTCTCAACATAGAAGCTTGGAAAAGTAGCTTCACTTTTCCATAACGGCATCAAACGACGGTGGATTTTCTCTATTTCTATTTAGTTTGTGGATTTGGACCTAGACGAGAGAGCTGCACAAGGAAGGTTTGTATTTTCAAATTCTCTTATTTTTTTCCTCCTGATTTCGACTCCTGCAGCTTTAAGCATCAAGTTTCTTGACGCTCCAGGAACGTGAATGTTCCATTTCATCTCATTTTCATCAGGTTAGCTAACCTGTGATGCGAGTGCTCAGCAGTATTTGCGGGTCAGAGGTCAGAGGTGGAATAATCACATAGTTATAGGTCTACAGATTGTGTTTACACTTACCTTTTGGCAGACTTCTGGACAACATGGGTCAGCAAAGCCATTGGGACAAATTCGAGTGCAACACTGTGAGTGTAGGATGGTTTACAAGGAGCTGTGTCTGAATCTAGACAGGGTCCATTCATCAGGCATTATGTGTTGTCAAATTGTGTGTTGTTTTGTTGTTTTTGACTGGTTCTTTTGTAATTTGCACCATCTCTCATCTGCCAATCCAATCAATGCATTGCTCTCAATAAAAAAGAGGCATTGCAGAAAAGCGACATTCAGGAATGAGCATCAAAAAGTGTGAACTGTACCCAGCCCTGTTGACAGTTTGATCAGTACTCAGCAGGGAGTTGAGTTGTTGTTTGTGATCTATACTTGAGACCAAAATAATCCAGTCATAAGTTGTCTTATGTTGAAGAACTTTTAATAAAGGTTGGACAGTAATTAGTATTGAGTGCTGTTGTGAGGTTTACATGTCCTGGTTTGAATTTGTTTTTTGGACTTTTCAGCTTTATTGCCCAGATTAAAATCTCTTCCACCAGGTCTAGCAAATGGAATGGTCAAAGTTGTTTTATTGACATTTAAAGCGTACAGATTTACAATGTATTTCTACCTTGGTAATGAATTAATGACTAAAGATGAAACGCAGTAAAACATCCTTTTCTTATCATTCACTCTTCTGACCTGGTTTATTTATTCATGATGCATTTACAGAAGAAACATTACAAATCCAATGTGTTTAACTTGCCCTGCATCCAAAATGTCTGCAGGCAAAATGAAAGCGTGCTTAGTTACATTTTAGGTTATTAGATGAGCTTTTTTATTTGCATATAGAGTGGAGAAGCGAGGTTCCATCATGAGAGGTCATGTGGAGATGCATTCTAAGGCCGGGTGTGAACTAACATACTTATAAGAACTTTCCACTTTGAAAATTCCTGTTAATACCAGGTGTTCACATCGCCTTAGACCGCAGCTTTTTCATTCCTGTAAGTTGGAATAACATGATCAACAATCTTAGGTGTGCGTTTTTTCAACTGTTCTCATATTTGTGGTCATATATTGTATTCAAAATTGAAAACCAAACAGTCATTACATAGCAGCACACCTTCACCAGATGAAAAATGTTGTAGCCTGTGGGGGTAAATGTCTTCCATTCATTCTTGTGCAGGGTGGATGCTGCTCACCCACACACAGGCTCAACCATCATTTTCAGAGCAGATAGCATGATGAAACGTAGGTCTGAGTCAACAAACACTTCATGACTCACATATTCAGCAGGTTAAGACTGCAAAAGTGCGCCTGGATTGTGGTGAGGTCATGACCTTTACACCAGGTTGTCCCGCCCTTCACATCTTTCGGTCTGTGATATGTGTCATCTGTCATCACTCGGCAAAGAGCTGATAGAATTATCCTCATTTAGGCTGAGCTTCATATTTATCCACCCACAGCATCGGGCCTTCATCTCAGTTTTCTCCTCCTCATTATGTTCTGACCATCTTCCTCTGTGTCATCTTCCAGGCTGTCTGTGTTGACTTTGGACCGCAGCTTTAATTCTCTCTGAGCCAATATAATCTAGAAGCTTTTATCTCTGTGAAAACACAGACACCTACACCTGGGATTGTGTTCGAACGAGCTATTGTTACAACTTGTTGGTGTGTCAGTGTGTAACGCCCTTCAGGGCTCCAATTCTGCATAACTACTGAAAGTATTGGCAATAAGGGTTGCTCTGGTATACATCGAACAAGTGCGTGTTTACAGGCAATAGATCCGTATTTGAGTATGTGGGATAAGTAGTACAAGAAACTATGAGTGTCCTTCTATGGAGAGCTCACAAACAACACCGGCAAGACAACATGCAAAAGTGTGTATCAATTCCAAACCAGTACACAGCGACAAAAATCGCTGAAAGCTGCAAAACATTTCCAATGAGAAGACATGATGAAAATGATCCCACATCATCTTCAGAGACACATTACTTTGTCATGCTTTAACATAGAAACACAGTTAATACTTTAAACGGGTCACAAGACTTCAAACTTTGTTGGACTCAAAATCTCATACAGTATTTACAAAATAGCAGTTGAAGATTTATGTTTTTTCCTGATTTTGCATAGAATGTTCAGACTTAAGGTCTTTACACACTGGAGGCATTTTATGTTTTTTTGGAACAAGGTAGTTCAAGCAATAATTTTTGTGAAATGGACGTGATGTGACCACAATAATGGACCCAGATCTGTTGATTTCTAGCCACACAGTTTTGTATGAAACACACAGATGATAAAGATAATGAAGTGAAGGACAATGTGTGGAGCAGCATCGACAAACTAGATTATCAGCATAGTGAGGAGTTTCTGTAATGTGAACATCATACAAAGACACTGGATCAGACAGATGGAGACACACAGGCTGCACATGAGGCTCCAGGTGATGTTGAATCCATTACAGTATGACTCCCAAAGCCCAGTGACTTGCAGAACTTGAACTATGAGCCTTAACGTGACAGGATTTAATCCAGCTGCTCCATTAAACCCAATAATACGTTAGAGCAGGCATTTCTGTTTAAATCCAGAAAACCTTACTTTTCTACATAACTGTCTTCCCCACAATTTCCTTGAAACCTACATTAAATGTATATCAACATGTTCAGCCAAGTTTCCTCTTCCTCATGGTGAAAAATTTTTGGTGACATGAGGTTTTTCTTGATCCCTACTTCAGTAAAGATTTGATTTTATGGACTACATTTTTATCACAAAATCTTTTCCCTCATAAGCCGCTGTGACCCCTGCACTCCTGAACAATCATCACCCTCTTTCCCAACACCACCTTATCATTACCATGGTATTATTTGTGTGTGGGATTACAGCAGAACAAAGGTCATGCTAATGCTCTGGGAAACGCCTCCATCCCCAGTGATCTCCATTCCTCCCCACAGTCCCAGCTTTAGAGCTTCATGGCGTCTTCGGCTTCCGTGTCTTTTGTAGACGACCTCAGGAGGCTTTCCATTCAGCTCGGGGTGTATTATAGCCGTCAGCACTCAGGCTACATGTAATTAGTGTCGGGGTCAAAGGTCAAGGCGGGATTTAAGATTGAGACCTACTGGTCAGTCAACAAACTGGGGATCAAAATCCCCCTGGAGTCCAGAGACGGAAACCCCATGGCTGACAGATCTGACGCCACACAAACACAATATGAGACACACAAATACAGGTTTTAAGCACATACACACACACTGACTGAGGTCAGGTAAGCACAAACACAAACACGCATTGATCCAAACACAAACGCAAGAACTAGAACTCAGTTTCAGACAAACATTACACCCGGTCTTCTGGTCGCATCTTGCTGAAATTTAAAACAAACACAAACATATCACACATATCCTGCTTGGATCAGTAAGATGTAATCTGCAGTGTTACTTGTCTCCATATAAAAAACACCAAACAAGAAGGTTGGTACTGGTCTTCTCTGCAAGAATTACATCCAAAAACAACCAACCATGATGACAGTTATGGTCCAAATCAAGCGTCTGCAACCTTTATTATCAAAAGAGCCATTTAGCCCCCTCTTCCACCAAAGAAAAATAGTCTGGAGCTGCAAAAAATAATAGAGTTTAAAGTTTTAATCTTTTTTTAAATTTTACCTGTTACAACCACAGAACACAACAAACAGAAGTGCAGTGTGCATGTGTAGGCCTACTTTGAATTAAATTAAACAGTGAACTATGCAGGCCACAGGATCTCGTCTCTGCTATTTGCAGATGATGTGGTCCTGATGGCTTCATCGAACTTGGACCTTCAGCGTGCACTGGGGCAGTTTGCAGCCGAGTG
>JAPQRN010000008.1:24667864-24686580 GCA_037367275.1 Coranthus polyacanthus | reverse complement strand
AGAGCTGGAGGAGGTGTCTGGGGTGAGGGAAGTCTGGGCTTCCCTGCTTAGACTGCTGCCCCCGCGACCCGGCCCCGAATAAGCGGGAGATGATGGATGGATGGATGGACTATGCAGGCCTATTTGAGACCTTCCTAGATTTGTGTAAGTCCATTTCAGTACGCTCTCATCTTCTTCGGGTTTCTTTCTCAGCCAGTAATCAGTTGAAGCACCTGAACATACAAAAAAACCTACAGCAGCTCCGGGTCTGAAATACAGGGTTTTTTTTTGTTTTTTGTTTAAATACTAGCCTATTAAATGCTGTTGTTCTCACCTGTTTAATGTGACTCCTGTTTCTGAAGTTCGCTGCAGATCTTCCCTATGTCGGGGCTGTAGGATGTGACTTTGACCTTCACACAGGACTGTAGGCTCTCATTTGTGAGGCCAGAGCGATATTTGGACTTTATGAAGTTCATGCTTGAGAAAACTTGCTCGTATAAATATGTTGAGACAAAGATGGACAGGACTCCAAATGCATACTTTTTCATGTTCATATACGTGTCAGGAATGGCACTCCATGTTTCAAAAACAAGTTTGTCAGGTTTGGGGAGGTTTTCAGTATCACTCCATTTGTGCTCTTTAGCGAGAGTAGCCTTCTGATGGGTGACTTCTTCAAGATCCGCTGGCAGGCATTTGAACTTGGACACCTTTAATATCTTTATCCGCTATGTCGGCCAGTTCAATTTCTAGATTGGGCTTACTTACTCCTGTGAATGTGGATGTGTTCATCAGGAATGAGTCGATGTCCAGGGGTGTGACAGGGAAGGAGAGAGTGTTTTTTTCCTTTCTGAACTCACTGAATCTTTCTCCAAATGCAGCTTGCATTGCAATAATTGCACGGTGGAAATAATCACAATTTATGTGATTGTTCGCTTCTTTGAACTCTCTCAGGGAGGGGAAGTGAGAGAGCATACCTTTCTGTACATCTCTGGCAAACGCTGTCATCTTGCGCTCAAACGCCAAAACATCCTCCAGCATCTGCAGGGCCGTGATTCCCTTTCCTTGGAGATTTTTATTCAGCGTGTTTAAGTGACTTGTCATATCCACCATGAAGTAAAACTTTTCCAGCCAATTGAGGTCTCCTAGTTCAGGATAGCTGACGCCATTGCTTTCCGAGAATGTTTTCACATGCGAAGCGTTTCAGCACCTCTCCCCTGGATAGCCGTTGTCGGCTTCTTCTAACAATGAACAAAACTGATGGTGGTTTCACCCATTTGCAGTTATTTTGTTCACTATCTTGATAATGAGGTTCATCACTTCCACACATTCACAGGGGAATGTTTGAGCACAAAATGCTTCTTGGTGGAGGATGCAGTGAAACGTCATCAGCTCTCAATCGTACTGGGTGCCCCATCAGTAGACACTGACACCAAGTGAGTGGTGTTTATTCCTTTGGCTTTTAGACAACTCACAACAACCTCACAAATATCCTGCCCCCGCATTTGGCCCTTTAGCGGTACGAGTTCAATCAGTTCTTTCTACGGCCCATCAGAGTTCACATATCTGCATAACAGTCTGCTCAATATCGTTTACATCACTTGACTCTTCACAGGCAATTGAAAATGCTTGAGCTGAATTGATGTCATCAGTTTGCTTACTGGTGATGTTTGTTGCCATTTTAATGGTCCTGTCCTTGACGGTCTTTGCAGAAAGAAGCATTTCTCTAATTTTCAGAACAATTTCCCATTTGTTTTTAAAGTCGGAGAATAGATCCCTTGATATTTTAATGAACAATTATTTAATGTATTCTCCGTCAGTGAACAGCTCCCCCTCCTTACGATCACAAAACTAGCAGCTGTAGTTGACTGTGGAGAGATGATCCACTTCTTGAAAGTATGTTTGCTCAACTTTCCGTTGCAGTTCCGAAATTGCTCTCTTTCACTCATCTTCAGTTACAACGTTACATTTTTTGGTGCCAGACAGCCTGGTCTGAGTATTTCAGAAACTGCTGATCTACTGGTTTTCACACACAACCATCTCTAGGGTTTACAGAGAATAAAAAAGAGAAAATATTCAGTGAGCGGCAGTTCTCTGGGTGAAGGTCAGAGGAGAATGGCCAGACTGGTTCAAGCTGATAGAAAAGCAACAGTAACTCAAATAACCACTCATTACAACAATGTACAATGCAGAGGAACATCTCTGAATACACCACATATTGAACCTTGAAGCAGATGGGCTACAGCAGCAGAAGACCACACCAGGCTCCACTCCTGTCAGATAAGAACAGGAAACTGAGGCTACAATTCGCATGGACTCACCACAATAGAAGATTGGAAAAACGTTGGTTGGTCTAATGAGTCTCGATTTCTACTGCGATATTCAGATGGTTGGGTCAGAATTTGGTGTAAACATGAAAGCATGGATCCATCCTGCCTTGTATCAGTGGTTCAGCCTGGTGGTGGTGGTATAATGGTATGGAGGATATTTCCTTGCCACACTTTGGGCCCCTTAGTACCAACTGAGCATTGTTTAAATGCCACAGCCTACCTGAGTATTGCTGCTGACCATGTCCATCCCTTTATGGCCATCTTCTGATGGCTACTTCCAGTAGGATAACACACCATGTCACAAAGTTCACATCATCTCACACTGGTTTCTTCAACATGACTATGAGTACACTGTACTCATAAGACCTCCAGTCACCAGATCTCAATCCATTAGAACAC
Source organism: Coranthus polyacanthus (assembly GCA_037367275.1). Lineage (NCBI taxonomy): Eukaryota > Metazoa > Chordata > Actinopteri > Kurtiformes > Apogonidae > Coranthus > Coranthus polyacanthus. The sequence continues at coordinate 24,683,875 of JAPQRN010000008.1, read as the reverse complement.
CTTTGGGATGTGGTGGAACAGGAGATTGGCATCATGGATGTGCAGCTGACAAATCTGCAACAACTGTGTGATACTATCATGTAAATATGGAGCAAGCCTCTGAGGAATGTTTCCAGCATTTTGTTGAATCTATGCCACAAAGAATTAAGGCAGTTCTGAAGGCAAAACAAGGTGCACCAAGGTGTACCTATAAAGTGGCTGGTGAGTGTAGATATAAATAAATATTTAAGTCTCCACATTAGTCATACGGGTCTTGACTTTCTGCTAACACTGCTCACCACAACTGTTCAGCACTAGTTGGAGAAAAAAATGTTCCACTTTAAAACTGCACACAACTCTACTTTCACCTACAACTCTGTGCAGGTTCAATCAATAACTGTTTACTCTTCCTTATGTAAAGCTTTAAATGCATGATCACATATTATGATGTATTTGTGGTATCACCGCTGGTAATTTAAGGATCGCACACACTCCCATACAGCTGTGTTACACAACAGAGAGGGCACGGGAGTTCACACCTACAGCCAAGAAGAAAATAACACCCAGTGACTGATCACACACATACACATTCAACGCACATGCTCACACACACAAGGTACGTGCAGACGCAACACCATACTTTATAAACCACACTCACACAAAAAAAGGCACAACAGAAAGAGTAAGATCATCCAGATGTTTACACACACACAAACCAGTGCCAGCTTCCACACAAACACGATAGCCTATAATTTAATCGTCATAAATACCGAGTGTATGTAAAGTTCAACAGCTCGTCTGGATGCAGCCTCGAGGCTTCTTCCTGTGCCACTGATGTCAGCGCATACCCTCAACCACCCAGCGGCAGTGAGGGTGACCTGCCCATCTGTCAACCAATCAGACATGCAAACAGCCGTAATGGAAAAATGCAGCGTTACAAAAGAAAAAAGCTCCTCACGCTTTGACTGTTTTCTAGTCTTGCTAGTCTTGCTTCTATGGCTATGATTCACCTCCTCTTGCTCATCTGATTGAGTTTTGGCAGCAGTTGGTCATTGTAGGTGTCACTCATGCCGAGTCACACCCATTAATAACGACTTTAACAACAACTGAGAATTCCTGCTGTTCCCTACTCAAATTTTTGTCAGTTGAATCTGATTTTTTGCTGTTCAAGAAGCAGGCTCGTTCCTTTTTTATGGGCAGAGTTTCAGTGATGGCATGAGTTTCAGTGATGAGAGTCATGAGCATGAGCAATTAAAACTCAATAAAAGACAGCTGATGCATGCAGCCCTGTCACGAACACCTATACTCATATCCCCGGCCAATTAACTGAATTCAAATCCACTACGCTCTGGTTTTGTTACGTCTATGAGACAGTCTGACTTACAGGCATTCAGCAGGAGGTTTCTGTCTTCTCTGAGGTGACCTTAGGACATTAAAGTTTGACAGGTGTACCACTGCAGAGGGGCCGAGTAGCGGTGGTGAAAACCTGCTCGACCGATTTAGTGTAGTGTCAGGCTCAAGACCACTTTTTGACAGTCTCAGTCTGGTGACAAATTGTCATTCCTAAAATTTTTGCTCTGCATAAACAATGACAAAGCAGGCAGGATACATAAAATTATGCAGTTAATGAACTGTGCACAATCTCTTCACTCCTCAACCAGAGAGGTTTTGTCAATGTTAGCAAGTTAGCTACCTATGTTATACTGTTTGTTTCATTGTTCTAATTTCAGTTGCTTGCCAAATATTTGTCACCTAGCTTGGTGCACAAGCTAATTTAGTTAGCACATATTGTGGGATGTAGCTAATGCAGTGTTAGCTTCGTGAGAGATTGAGGCAACAGGACACGTGGTGACAAATTGTTGTTCTGAGGTTACATTTTTGCTTTTGACAAACAGTGATAGACAGGCAGACCATTCAGTCAATTCAATCAGTTTCATTTATATAGTGCTAGTTCTAATACACCAGTATTTCAAGGCACATCACAGATTAAGGCCAATGCCTTAAAAAAAACTATACAGAGAGGAAACCCAACCAAACCTCCCATTGTGACAGTGAGGAGGAAAAAACCTCTGTTAACACTTTTCATGAAGCTCATGTCTGCATTATAATGCATTATGAACATACTTATAATAGTGTTATAGTGCTGTATGATCATAGTTATAAGCACTCGTGATCAAAATGTAACTTCTGCAGTGTTTAAGAGTAGTCATTCATTAGGAGACATATCTGGTCTCTGGTTGACTTACTTACTACTCAATTTACATAAAAGTGGAAGTAATCTTCCACTGTGATTATCTCACATTCTCAAAATTCTTTTTTTAATTATAGGAAAAATGAATGCTATTCTCTCTTGAGTTCAGTCAGGAGCAAAAGACCCACAAAAAGAAACTTTGTTGTGTGTCTGGTTCCATTTATGATCAGGTTCACATTTATAAGTGAGTGTGATAGGAAATAGGAAAAGCACAATGACCAGAAGGCAGTATACAGTTATAGGGCTTTTAATGTCAAAACCACAGAAAAAACAGGTAAATAGAAAGTAACCTGGAGTGTCCCGGTACTGGATGAAACTGTTTAATGTAGATTAGGGCAGGACCAGAGAGAAGGTCTCTAGCAGGTCTCTAAGTAAACAAAGATGGGGATGTGACAGTGAGTCAGTTTAGTCTTGTTTGTTTAGAAAGTTCCTCATCAAATAGTTTGTTTTGTATGTTAGTACCTGTTAAAAGAAATCAGTTTTACAGTGTTTTGTGTTGATCTTGCATTAACTTTTTCACTTCACTTAAAACAAACATTAACCACAGTGACTCACAACCAGCTTGTAATGAATGGACCTGTGACACTTGGGTTTCATTACTTTACTTAAAGCTCCCAGTGGACACTTACACTCATTCATATTCACATTATAATGCATATAATAATGATTATATTGTGTTAGAGAACTAGAGTATTATAACTATGATCATTTTAATACATTGATTCTTGTGAATGACAGTGAGTGACATGATATGAAATATTGACACCTGGCCTGAAGTCATTTTAAAATACATTATAATGTGTTGTGATTATTCTTATGAAATGTAGTGAATAGTTATGAATGCTTATAACTTAGCACTAACTAGGACTACACAGTACTACAGGTGCCTTATAATACATTATAAGTAGGGTCATAATGTGTTATAATACATTATAGACATGGGCTTCATTGGAAGTGTTACCAAACTTCCTCGATACACACGTGTTTGTCATGACTTAGTCTCAGTGTAGGTGGTCTTGACTACTACTGGTGACCTCTTCTTGTCAATATAATGCGATCCATTCTGACTTAATCTTTCCAAATTTCAATCAATTGCACAGCTGTCACCACATTAACGATAACACATTTTTCTCTTGATTATGATTTATTTTTTCTCTCCACATTCCACTGTTCCACTGTCCATTGTATTTTTTATTCTTATCATATCATGGAATATATTTTGAGCCACCATGACTCATCTGCAGTTATGACAGTTTATTCATCTTGAGGTTTCTTCTGCTTTCAAATAGATCAGCTGTTATGCAACGCAGCATACTCAACTGAGATTTTTTTTACATTTTTTTTTATCAGTCATCTACAGCACCTATCACCCACCCCTCCAGCAAATAAAATCACACTTGGCTTTGCTGAAACATTCCAGTCATGTCATGACAATTCACAGATCAATCCTTCATCCCATACGAACTAATACTTTCACCTCAATCCTGGATGATTTCTGTTCTTTGATTTACACATTTAAATGACTGATTGTAGCATCGTGTTACTTCTGGTTTCCATAAATGTATGAGCAGAGCAGAACAGTCAGAGGGGGGCTGGTGTCCATGGCTCTGCAGACTGCAGGACCCGGCATGTTGCTAAGTCCTTTTTAATGCACAACATACTTAATGTTAAGCTGATATTACCTGACACCAAGTGGGCCGGAAGACAGAGAGGCAAAAAATTCTGCTGGAACGCAACAGCATTACAACTGAAGTAATGAGTCTATTAAGAGATTATTTAAGATGACTTTAATAAATGGTGACAGTGTGTCCAAAAATGAAGAGTATTCCACACTGTTCAGAGAGCTACGAGGTGTAAGGTCTCTTTTAAGTTTGTGTGTGAATTCCACACAAATGAATGGGATGAAAATAGGTGGTTTAACACAAATACTCAATATCAATGTTTCATTACTGCAGAGATGTAAAGGTCATCGTAATTACTGTTTTAAGTCCAAACTAACTCAAATATTGTTGCAGATAATTTCATTTTCACTTCATGTGGCCAGTTAGTGAAGGGCACTATTCTTAGAGCAGTGTTTATTCAAAGAGTATACAAGTCAGTGTTCTTTGGTTTTTTGATCACGCCGTCCCTTATGCCCAACTGTCCTTCAACAACTAAAAATAGCTAGCTAGCTAGTAGTTCAAAGCATTACGGTGAGGTGATAAATATACAACCTTAATGTAAATCTAATGCAAAATAACATGGAGTGGTGAAACCATCTCTTGACAGAGGGTAATATAACAGTACCCTATTTTGACAGATGAAATTGTAACATAACAATAGCCTGCACTAACAAACTTAGTATAAATAAGTAGTTAGTGTTAAATGGAAAGTAAATTTTAAATCGAAATCACAATAACGTTTGTGTCTAGTGTCATATCTAGAGAGGTTACGAGCTTTGCTAACCCTATTACATTACATAAGGTTATATGGTTAATAAAATAGAATAATAGAATAGAAAATATAATAATTACATCCAAGGCTACATGTGAACTGGTGCATAGTTGCTGTAGCCCAGAACTCAAAGATAAAATCAGTTGGTGTTGATTAGGTTGAAGGTCTGTTTACATCATACGTTTGACAAAAATACAGTTCTGTTTCTGACTTTAACAATGTAAAACTGTGGGAAGGTCACATATGGTCACTTTAGTCAGTCGCTTGAGTTTCAAAGAAAAACATTTGCATATACAGTAGGTATATGTACAGTAGGTCTCCTGGAATAGACAGGAGCAATTCTCACTTTCACTGTCCTCATTCATATTTTAAGACACTACAAAGTATATCCAGTCCCAAAAAAGTCTGAAAAGCCAGCAGAATGGAAATACAGAGTCGTTGCTATGGAAACGATACACAGCCTTGTCTCGTTGCATTGGTCTGAATGTTGCAGACCGAAGCTTTGCAAGTTGCAGCTCGTCTCATCATCACCAAAGGTCAAGGGTCAAAGTCGCTGTGACCTCACAAAACAGACCATGACTCAATAACTCATACTTCCTTATTGAAATGTCTGTCACTAAATGCAGGTTGCCTGTAATTGAGAGAACTGAATCTGATTGAACTTTTTGTTCTTGTTTTAACTGTGCGGGGGGAAAAAAAAACCTCATAACAGACCTCCGTGAGGTTGGAGGGAGCCGAGCTGCTGAGGTTCAGGCTTTCATTAAGTGAACTCATGAAGTGTGTGAGAGGTCAAAGCCCACGCAGCAATGCCTAATAAGAAAACCACCACCACCACCACCAAAACCCCCATCAGGCCACCCCACCTCTTCAGACATTGGGCCTGTCAGTTAGCATCTCGGACCTCCTTACTGGTCCTCTGTTCCGCACCAGTAAGCCTGCCTGGTAACCACTAACCACTGGTGTGTATGTGTTTGTTCACAGAAACTGCCCATACATATCTGATCTACTCACGGTCTATAAAAAGCCATTCATTTGGCAAATTTGGTGATAAGCCACATTTTTTTGATTGACTTTTGACCTGATGAAAAAGAAGAGATTTACATAAAACTTCAGCATCCTTTAAGGAATGAATGGCTACATAAAATGTAACAATCGCAGGATGTCAGGGAAGCATGTGTCCACATTCTCTTATCAGTCTGAACAAGCATGCGTCCTGGGATGGATTGAAGGTCTAAATACTCAGCTGATGTGCACTGTTTTGTGTAGAGAGGATATTCCCTGAGGAAACAGAATATCCACAGTTCACATAATCCAGTAGAAATCCATGAACATGCATTTGAAGATTCAATCTTCACTAAAGTGTATGTCATGCAAAAGAATCAATTAAAATAAACTGAATGGTCAAAGTTGTCATATTGATATTGACAGAAGGTGCATTGATTGATTAAAATCACCTCATGCAGTGACTAATAGGCAGAAAGCAATCCACCTTTAAAGCTGCCGCTGGTCGCCTTCGAGCAGCACAGTGAATGAAATTTTATTAAATGTTCGACTTGAAATGAACGCACACGCTATGTTTTAGGCGACAGATGAGCTTGTTTATTTGCATATAGAGCGAGGAAGTCAGATCTGATTAGAAGTGATCACTCAAGACACATCTGGCAATGCATTCTAACACCAGGTGTGAACAGGGTCTGAGTGGTATATTTGAACCACCTCCAAAAAATTCCCCCTTGTGTTGTATTATTTATATCTCATTCACATGTTACCTTTTCACAATCACTACTAAGTCAAAAAAATATATGAAATAAAAACCTAGCCTTGCCTTCACTCATCAAACCAAAAATATGGACAATGCAATTAAGTGATGAAGTGTGTCTGTTTTTTTGTTTTCATCAAAGTCTGACAGCAGAGACACTGGCAGGCTGATCACTGATCTGTGTTTGTCTTGTTAAAACATCAACACCTTAAGAACTGCTGGCTGTTTCCGGACTCTGTGTGTGTGTGTGTAGGATCAGCGCGTGAAATCACCAAGACAGAAGGCAGCAGCTCTGTGATCTGCTATGTCCACTGACCACACACACACACACACAAACCATATCTAACCTGACTACATTCCTAAACTGACACACACACAGCAGATTGCCCTGCTCTGTCAGTAGCTGGCAGCCCCTCTCTGTCTTTCCAACTTGGAGCTGATGAAAGCAGTGAGGTGGTTGGCGTGACTGCAGCAGTGGCAGCGAGCAGGAGAAGCCGTCATTAAGTGCTACAGTTTGTTTCCACAACAACACAACAGTGATTATTATAAGGTGTCACTTCCTCCTTTGGCATCCCCACGGCAACCAAAATATGAAAGAGGGGGAAGCAGCGGCTGGTAGGGTCAGGAAGTCAACCAGCATCCTCTCCTCACCTTCACCTCCATCTGAGCACTTTTACTTACAAATGTTTCAATATGCAGTGCAAAAAAAACATATGCTTAGTATCTTTATGCTCAGTAAATTTGGATTGGTTGATTGTTTGAATGTGGCAGTGGACAATGTGTGGAAAAGCCAGCAAGAGATGGCGTACTTTAAAAGTCGCCAAACGAGAAATCCTACCCCTCCCCTCAGACATCTCTCCAACATCACTCCCTCCAGAACACACGCATGTCCACTGTTTTCTACCAGATCCAACAGAGAGAAGGTTCAGTAGAGGAGCAACGTATATACATTCACCAAGGGAGTGCACGTCTGCAATGAGTGCATTGAGGTACATACACAGGTCAGCGACCAATTACTTAATACCAACTAGTTTCAATTATGGACTTGTGGTTGGGTTTATCACAGGTGAGCAACTTTTTTGCGTGTATTAGGTTTATTGATTACTATTGATGTAAAGAACATTTCAACAAATATAATCCAGAAAAATAAAAATATCATCCAGACAGACAGGAAAATGATTTGTTCTGCACATGTGTGAAAATGTACTTCCTGTCATTTATAGCTATTTCTGGGATTTAAAGAAAGTATTACTTGTTATAAAATAGAATATTGATATTTGTCTTATTAAATAAATACACTTTTTTCTTGTTCTTGTAAAGAATATTTAATATATCGTGCTAATGCAATAGAATATCACATTTTCCTGATTACATAAACACTTGGAAGGGGAGCTAGTGTTAGCTACTGTCTACCCTTAAACAGAATCTTTATGGTTTTTAAAGTAGCTTCCACAGGGTACCATGGTGTTGCTTCACAGCTGGAAGGCTCAGAGTTCGATTCCCAGTCAGAACAGGCCCTTTCTGTGTGGAGTTTGCATGTTTTCCCTGTGTTGTGCAGGTGTCTTCCGGTTAATTCTGCTGTCAGTGCCCTGGTACTGGTTTAGATCTAGGGTTGGTCCCTGGGCACCTTCAGTGACAGCTCACTGCTCCTAATGTTCTAGGATGGGTTAATACAGAGCTCAAATTTCCCTTTGAGGACAATAAAAAAAATAATATATATAATAATAATATAATAATATAATAATAAAATAATTTGTGTCATGTATGTTACTCTGTCTAACCCAGCTGGCACTCGACTGATCTTCAACTCTGAAAAGTAGGTAAAATAACCTCACATTCTCATTTCCACCTCGACACTTGGTCAGCACATCTCATTTGCGTCATTTTTTGGGTAGCCCGAAAGACATCTAGACAAAGCCATGGTTACAGTTCTGGCTTTAAAACACTTGGTCAAGGTTAGAAAAAGGGCTGGTTAGGGTTAGGAAAAAGGGCAGGGGAAGGGCTAAAATCAGAAAGCCAAATAAAGATAACACAAAAATAAACATATAATGGTCTCCTGTTTGTAAGTCCACAAACTACCTCCTACTAAGGTTTTTGCTACTTAATGATGTCACCTGACCCATGTCGTTAATTTGTGACATCTAAGGACTTACTTTGACTTCTATCTGGTTCTCTGTACATCAGAAATGTATGCTATAGCTGTTGAAAACAGACATCAAGGAGTGATGACCAAGCAGCAGTGTGTGAGGATTTTGGGGGTGAGAATGGGTTCAAAATAATGTCAGCTACTGTGTCAATGTTGAAACTAAAACAACATTTTAGCTTCTTCAATCTGCAAACTTAAACACAACAAGGACAATTTGGGATACAACGCTAGATGTCGCTAAAACAACTGTACATAACTATAGCCACAATAAACGGGCTGCGACCTATAACTTTGTTTTCTACAGGACATGCTCTTATTATGACAATGGATAAAACATGCGCTGATGATTCAAAACATCATGAAGTTGTCTTTGCAGAGGCTTTCTGATGCACTGGCCTTTGAGGATCCACACTAATCACTCAACGTAAATTTTGTTTGTATGGAAGGAGACTGCTGGTGTCAGGTTGTTTTATGTTTAGTTTCATGAGACTCTTTATTCTCGTCGTCAAACAGGAACACGTGCAGATATTTCCTCTGTCTCTTGTGTCCCCTTTGTCCCTCCCTCTGTTCTCATCAGCGGCTCTATTGACAGGAGCCTCCCGTCCCTTCATCTTTTCCTCCCTCCTCCGTCTCTCCCTCCATTCTTCAGAGAGGCACAACCTGCACTAATCTGCCACCCGGCGCTGGTCCGTTCCCTCGTTCACCCTTCTCGTTCGTGCACAAGAAGAATACCGGCTCCTCATCCCTCTGTTTTTCTTTCTCATTCTGTTTCTGCTGCTCCGGGGTTAGCGGCAGGTCAGCCCTATTAGCCTTTTTCACTGTTAGCGGCCCACTAAACAAAACAAGCTTTTATTTCATTCACAGAAAGAGACACACACACTCACACACCAACCAGGCAGGCACGAATACATGACCACCAACAAGCCCTGTAACTCACTTTGTTTTCCTTCATCTTTTGTCAGTACTTCATTTTCATATTGTCTTAGCTTTTGCCCTTTCTTTTTGCCCTATAAACAATATGCAATCTGCTGCAGCTAATTGTTTGCATTTTTGATTGTCTTAATTATATAATTTTTTGGTTGATTGAGCAACAAAAATTCCATTTCCAGCACACTGTTGCTGCTGTAGAGGAGCAGAAGCACTGAAAAACACAGGAGTAAACATAAGGATTTCCACTGAAAAAACAAGTCCTATACATAGAAGTCCGTGTACAGGCTGTTATCATGGATGTAGGTAACCAAGACAGTTCTTAGCTTAGCACAGATGGACCCCGTGCTTATACAACATGTATACACGTCTATCTTTCATCTTCATGTCACTGAAATGTCAGAAAATAGCAAAGAGGGGACTTGTAAAGTTTTCGACACTAGCTAGCTTAGAAATGGACTTATCTAATATCAACAAATGACTATCTCCCGGCACAAAACAGGCAGCAACACAAACTTCATGTAAGCAACACAAATCTTACAGATTGACGCTTTAAAGGTGTGCATTCATTGTGTCATTTGTTGACATTTCTAAGCTAGCTAATATTGTGTACTGTTGCTGCTGTAGAGGAGCAGAGGGGAAGCAGTGAAGAACTCAGAAGCGAGCAAAACACACTCACAAATTAGCATAAACACACACAAGTCTTTTTTACACTCATTGTTCAGATTGTGAATCACCTTTTGGAAATAACATGTATCTTTTCCAAATTCTTGTTCACAGATATGATAATAATGTTCCAAATTGAGGTGAAATCTTCTAAGCCCTCTGAAAATCCTGGAAGTTTGTACTAGGGGCTTTGTGGTGTTTGTAGACGTTAGCTAACTCCTTTCTATGCTAATGGTAGCTAGTGTTGCACACTGTTGTAGCTGTAGAGGAGCAGATAAGGATTTTCACAGAAAATGAAACCCAAGTCCTCTACATAGAAATCAGTGTACAGGGCGTTATCATGGATCATAGAGGCAACTGAGAAAGTCGTTAGCTTAGAAATGCAGTTAGCTCCCTAACCCTAACGACAAAACAGACTCTCACAAACACTTACCGTAAGCACATGAGCACGTGTGAATCTATATTTAACCTTTAAAACAACTTTTAAAATTTTGAATCAAGATTTTTTGCTTCCAAGGTTACATACAGTACATTTTCAAAACTTTTACTGTAGCTCTGCAAGAATATTTTTTGTAATGGCTGGCCAAATATCAGTTCATCCTGATAGCATTCCATCTCTTTCTCTTTCTTTCCCTCTTTCTCTTTCTAACCATCATCTCTTCACTTGTCCATCAGATTTGACCGATTTAACCAACTTAATAAAATAAAACTAGAGGTAAGTAAAGGTAAAAGAGGGCAAACTTCACAAGATGGCGCTCCATCACAACAACCAAAATGGCATAAAATCAACTTCACATTCTCTAACCCTAACCCTTTAACTAAAAACAGATCCCAAATCTGTCATGTGTGCTTTGCTATGCTGTAGTTCCTCTTATAATAACAAAGGAAAATGGTTGTCAGAGTCTGTAAATATATCACATAGAAATACATTATCAACATAAGATGACCTTCCAACAGTTGTATTCCATGTCTTCATTTAAAGCTGAACTGAGATTAATGAAAAAACTACTACACCAATTTTCCTGAAACTTTATGGAAGGGTAGGGTGTGAGACAAGGAACCCATTCAATTTTGGAGTAGATCCAGAAAAAGTGGCAGCTCTTGGAACTTTGTTTATTGCATCTTCCTAGTATTGCAAGCCAGTGTGTTTGATTGGGCTCTTGGCAGAGGTATGAGATCTTGCAGCGTCTTTCTCTGTCCTGTGAAGAATCTGTGCGTGTAAATTCGACCCAGTGAGCTTACATAACCCAACAACCTCGGTCCATGTGAGGTCAGGGCCAAATGAGGTGTATTATGGGATGTTTCAACAGAAAGAGGACAAGGGGAGGTCAACTGGACAGGAATCTCATCAGTGCAGATCCCATGTAGGCGCTCAGGCAGTGGCTTTGAGATTACAGGAGAGGGTTTGTGATTGGAGTGGTGCCAATTTAAATCCCCTCACTGGTAGAAAGAGTCTATACACTACACCTGTGTTGATTATAACATGTAAAGACAAATTCTGCATTGTATCTATAACCCCATATCAGAAAAAGTTGAGATGGGGGCAATTTAGGACAAGGTAAAAACTTTGAATAATGATGTGATTTGAAACAGCTGATGTCAGCAGGTGATTATAATCATTAATTGGCACAAACACAGAATCTAGGAAAAGTCTGGTCCTTCTGGAACAAAGATGGGCCAAGGATCAGCAATTTGCCCTCCAACACATGAGATAATCATTGAAAAGTATAAAAACAATGTTCCTCAAAGGCAGCTAGGAAGGGATTTGAATATTTCACCCTCTACAGAGCACAAAATAATGAAAAGATTCAAGGAATTTCTGTGTGTAAATGGAAAGGACACAAGACTAAGCTGAATACTCGTGATCTCTGATCACGCAGACAGCACTGCATCACTATCATTTATCTGTCAGTGATAGAACCACATGAGCTCTGGATTACTTTGACAAACCTTTGTACAAGTCAAGTACTACAGTACTACAATATGGATTTTCATCCACAAATGCTAGTTCAAACGTTACTGTGCAAAAAGGAGGCCTCATGTCAACAGTGTCTCCAGAGGTGCAATTGACCTCTCTGGGCTAAGAGGTATCAGATATCAGTGATGTACCACCATGTGAAAACAGGAGATGGATGATGTGAAGATAATGTTACTTAAGTGGACGACACCTTGTGTTATTGTAAGTGCAATAAATGTTTCCCAACAAGTTTTAATATGTCCAAAGTCAAAGATGGACAGACAATGACCCCAAACGTAAATGTAAGGCAGGTCAAAATTCTCACCCAACCTGAATCTGGCGACAGTAGTGAGGATGCTACCAGCTCTATCATGAAAAAACTTTGGAGTGTAAAGTGGGTATATCAATAAGAACTTATTACAAATAACTGCAATCGGAAACAGATTCAGCAAATAAATGCTGACAAAATTAAATGAAATGTGTTTGGAAATGTGTGGAGTGATAAGGAGACTGCAACATTGAACACTGAACTGAATCAATTATGAATCAAACAAGGAAGAAAAGGAGCTTGAAAACTGTGAATTGTTTCATTCTTATCCCTGGCCTTTTTTGCTCAAAAGGACAGTAAAGATATGCAACCAATATGCACCTACTGCTTAGCTTGATTAACCAGCTGTTAATAATCACATTTACACTAGAGCAAGGAATCACAGATACATTTGCATTGTCTTTTGCAGATGTTCCCTTTGCAACACATTTGGATGATACCTGACTACTGTCTAACAAGGCGAAACAAGGTGTTTGATTGAATTGCTGGAGTGTATTATGTAAACTATGCACTTAAACAAATACCATAGTAGTTATGATATGGATAGCCTTGGCATCATGTTTTGTTGACAACTATTAATCCATTTTTGGGCAAAGCGCCCTTCACACATACGTACTGGAGCACTCTTTATGCTTTTGTCCTGCAAGTTCAGCAGATGATTTTTGGCTGGTACCACTAGCCCTTTGCTTTCCCTGGGTGTGCCAGCCATAGTAGGAGTGGATGTGAACTTTGGGGAAACGCCGGGACTGATTAGGCCATGTCCTGCTGCTGTCATTAGGACACAGTGGAGACACTCAGCTTAATGGGGGAGACACATTGCAGCTAATTGCCTCAATTTGGATGAAGCCCTGTGACAGCTCGCTGGTGAGGAAGGGCACACACAAGGTCAATTGTCCTGCGCCTGAATGCTAAACTCATTTCTGATGTGTCATGATTGACCGAGTAGACACTAATGAACAAGGAAGGGTCATTATTTCAGGGTTCAGGGAGTACAGAAACCTCGGCCAAGCACAAGGAGAACGTTTTTCGCCTCGGTGCACCGGGCTCAGTGTGCGAAATCATATCATTTCAACTTTCGTCATTCCAACGTCAGCTCTTGTCATTTGGAAAATGAGCCGCTATAAAGTGATTCTCAGGGCTTTCTGATGTGAAATGTTCCTAAAACAAACAACGTAATTGAAAGTACAGGACAGTGCTGCCAGGTAGTTGTGATGATGTAAGGCAGATTCAAAGACGCAAACATGTGCGTCACTTTTTTTGTTTTATCCAGTTTACTTGCACGTATTCGTTCACCCAACCATACACAGTGACATGCTGATTACAGCAGCAACAGGTCAGCTTCAGCAGATGGCAAAGAAGGCGCAAGTCATCACATCATCATTTTTCAACTATCTAGGTATAGTACATCGAGCATTCACTTCAACACTCCATTAAGTGGCACCAGAAAAAGTTGAACCAACTCTGTTTAAATTTCTTCAGAGCAGTTATTTATTGGATAGGGAGTAGATGAGTTGTACATTTTGGAAATGTACAAAGTAGGTGATGTTGGGGGCGTAAGGCTAGGTTTAGGGTTACTCAAAGAAAGTTAGGGTTATTGGAGGAGATGGCGGAGGTAAAAAAATAAATAGGAAGCAAAAAGAGGAGTTCCAAGAGGAAGTAAGTCTCGCTTGTAGAAATTTGATTTGTCTTTGATTGCTTCCACAGTTAAGTTGTCCGGGCAGGCCTGATGTAATGTTTTTGCTCTTGAGTCACAATGGTGGCTGTACAATGAAGAAGACTTTGACTGTAGAGAACCGGTTTAAATCCTGTCTGTTTAGTCCTGTCTATAAGTTGATTTGTTTCCATTTTGTCAGATTCATTAATATTATGTTGATATAAAATATTATTTAGTGAGTATTCCAAATGAGCTCTATATCAATGTAATTTATAGGAGACAGTGTTGGAAGAGGACTGAGAAATCAGAGCTTGTTGATGACTTGCAGTGGAGAGATCAGGAGGTGGGACGCCCAGTTTAGAGCCTTAGGCAGGATTAGCAGAGCCAGGAAAGTGTCAAAAACAAAAAAAACTCAAAAAATTACACTATGCATTAATGAAATGCACACAACTGAATGGGTGGTTGTAAACGGACTCATAAATAATGTGTCAGTATAAATCAGCGTTTCTTAGACAGATCTCAAAATTACATTCACTTGTTCCAACAACTGCTGGAACATAAAGAAAAAATATATGGAGCGTTGCACCGCATCTGGAACAATGAAGTAATACAAGAACCATAAGTTCAATCAGATGTGTCCACTATCCTTGCATCATTATCTGTTCACGCAGTTCTCTCATTTAGTGGCAGTCATGACCAAAAATGTGTTTTGTGAGGTCACAGCTACCTTGACCTTTGACCTTTGGCCACCAAAATCTCTTCAGTTCATCCCTTAGTCCAACTCCAACATTTGTGCCAATTCAGATATATTCTGTCAAGCTGTTCCTAGTCTAAATGAGACTACAGAGGTTTTCAAGGACATTACACATGATCACAGCAAACACAAAAACCTACCTAGTCAGTCACTGGTGATGCTGAAGTCATGTCATGTGATCACATGTAGTTCATTCATAGCTTAAAGGTAGCATTTTACGATTGCATTCATGCTTCAAAAGTGGTTTTCATTTGTGAAGACGGTCTTGAGCTGAACAAAACTTGTGTTGTGTAGCTTATTTTTTGAAAGGGAAGCATTTGCTTTTTGGTCAATGTCAAAACTACGTTCATTTGTTCTGCTACAACATAAAGAAAAATAAAAAAAATATGCGGAGGGCTGTGATGATCACTGGTCACCTTTATAAGAATGGACAGACATAAGGACAGAGCAACCTTGGCCTTTGACCATCAAAATAGTTTCAGTTTATCACAGCGCCCAAGAGAACATTTGTGTCAAATTTTGCTCTTCAAGTATAAAGCTAATTAAAGCTGCAAGCAGCGATAATCGGGCCCTCGCACCCCCGCAGCCGCCGGGAGGGAGGCCTCCATACAGATAGGCAGACGTGTCGAGGCCGAGGCTGTAGGCGACCATTCAAAATATGGGGATGATTGGATAAAGCATTGCCGAGTTGCAGCAACTTTCATGGTTGTCATGGCAACGGTGTCAACATTGACATGTGGGCGTGTTGAGGTCGGGTTCGTGATCAAGCATTTGAAATTTGGAGATCGGATAAACTACATGCGAGTTACGGCGATTTTGTGTTTCGTGGCGAAACGTCGTTACCATGGCAACAGTGTCAGTGACAACATGTGGTTGTGTTGAGGTTGGGATCACGATCAAGCATCTGAAATTTGGAGCAGATCGGACAAACTACATGCGAGTTATGGCAATTTCGTATTTCATGGCGAAACGTCGTTACCATGGCAACGGTGTCAGTGACGACATGTGGGCGTGTTCAAATTGTTTTGGAGAATTACATATTTTTTTATATTTTATTTTTACGTCATGATTGACGCTGGTTCTAACAGTGACTCCATCCCCATAGACCCCCATGTTAACGCGTCCAACTCAATGACCACAGTCATTGCTGTGAAGAC
>JAPQRN010000008.1:24601054-24626612 GCA_037367275.1 Coranthus polyacanthus | reverse complement strand
AACTAACCTGCACAATGTTCAACCTTCCAAACTTTTTGTGCAATTACACTAAACTGAGACTTATCCTTTAATAACTGAACACTCTTAAAGTCACATGAAATAGGTCAGCTGAAATTGAGCTCTAAGGCGACAGTGTCCAACTCCACACAGACGTGTCTATCCATGTGTGGTTTTGTAATGGTCTAAGCAACGAAGAGAGCATGTTTGTGTATGTGTGTGTGTATGTGTGTGCACAATAAACAGTCCATTGACGGAGCAGGACAGCTGTGGGTCAATGGGACAAGGAGCCTTTATAGTCTGATTTGTGATGGTCACCAGTAGGGGGAGACAGAATGCCTTTGTGATTGAAGCTGTGCTGTTCATGTAGTTAAAGTCATATGTGTGAAATCGTGTGACATATCCCTGATGTGATTTCCCTGTAAGCTTCACCATGAAAGCTGCTCTGCACGTCATTATGAAACTGTCATTATTAAACTGTGATTATTAGTGATTCATATAAATATTAAACCTGTAAAGCTTCTAAAGGGGGACAAGTCATTAATACTCTAACATGTCTGTCCCCATTAGGAAAAAGGAGCTGGGGCAGATGGGAAACAGTGCCACATAGTAACATTAGAAATGTCACTGTTTGTTTATTGGGTGGTTTGTGGAATATTGATAAAAAACATATACAATATACAATATAAGCCAATTAAATGTGTTTTTAACTATTAAATCTGTAACAAAACCAAAAACCCCTACACTAGATGTATGTGTATGTATGTGGACACTTCAGACCCTTTTTTGGTTCTGTTTGGTTTGTCTTATTTATATCACTGTGGTCCAGCTGTAAATGGGAGGAAGTTGGTTAGAAGTCTGATCATGTGATTCCACACACCGTGGAGGAGCTCCTGCAGTTAGAAGCCCTAACATGAGTTTCATGCATCCATGCTCTGGCCCTTCTTCACATTTAACATTGATAGCGTCTCCAGTAATGAAGCTTGGTTGTTGCGTTTGCTGCTGTTTGCCAAGTTGATAATCAGAATTCCATTCCTTCTAGTGACAACTTCCTGGACTTGTCAAGGCACAAAAGGTGATCTGTTTACTTACAGTAAGGTTCAGTTTTTGAGTGAGGTACTGTGCCACGGAAACAGGAAAGACACAAACACAAACTCAGAGGTCAGATGGGGTCACTGTGTAGTACTGTGGTTCTAGAGTCTAATGCCACTTTTCCGTTGACAGTATCAGCTCAACCCTCCACAACTTGGCTCGGTTTTGGCACCAGTATATTGCATATCCACTGCAGGTATACAGTAGTATCCCGTCAGCATGGCTGGTCGTCATAGCGACGCAATGTAAATATATTGTGATGCCATGTTCAGCAGCCACAGCTACGAACAACCCAGCAATGGCATCAGGAAGTTTAAGTTCTAATTTTCGAAATACTCTTTTGATGGGTCACAAGTAGGGAATACAGTTGTTTAGACTCAAATCTGTGGTCAATTCATCAAGTTAGAGCCTACTTGAGATTTCTCACTGTCTTGGCTTTGCCATTTAAAAATTCCCCACGTTGATGACACATAAATATTGGCGCAGCGATAATTCTGTTTTGACCAATCACTTGTCACTTTAGCTCACTTAGAACTGTGGCAAAGATGATACTAGAAATAGTACCTCATAGTAACAAATGGAAATGCAAAAAACGCCATGCTGAGTCGAGGTGAGATGAGCTGATACCGTCAGTCGAAAAGTGACATAAGATGTTACCATTACAGGTGCTTCTTTTTTTCCACAGTTGTGTGAACAAAAAAATAAGTTTACTGCAAAGCTGGAATACTTCAGGCCATAATGCTTGATATATTGTCACAGGATCTGTAGTAGATGTTGATGACAAAGCCCAAAACTGCAGATGTTACACTCAACAAAATGAAGACAATCACGATTACAATCCAGCCTCACAGTTTGGATCATCTACCAGCAATTTTGTTTTTGTCAGAGCAGATGAGCAAATTACTGTACTGCTGCACAAACTAAAATCAAAAGGGTTCTCCTCCTCCTCTTTTTTTTATCCTCCTCCTACTCTACAGTCTGACATGTCAGCACTGCTGCAGCCAAACCACATCTGGCTGCCTCCTTTCCTTTCCTGATGAATCATCAGACTCTGGCTGCTGTCATGTGAGCGGAGCGAGAGCAGAGGCCGACGGCTGTCAGACGCCTCTCTGTCAGCTCTGCTCTGAATTCACGCTGCATAGGTGGGGTCAGGGGTCACAACAACAGCAGCAGCCTTTGGAGTCCGGAGGATGGAAAGTTGGCAAATACAGATGTTTGCTGAACCTGAAGGAGGACCCGTGTTAAGTGTGGGACACAGTTTGAGGGATGTGATCATCAAACTTCAATGAATCATATTGAAGCAGAAAGAAGTAAGCTGCACAACTGTGTGTGTTAGGTTAGAGTTAGTTTAAGATTAAGGAACAAGCATTCTGTCAATGAGTGTCCTCATAGAGACAGAGAGAGGACATCAGCTGCTGTAGATGGCAAAGCAACAGGGTGTGATTGATGTTTTTTAAAAATCAGATAAAAGCAGATTTAATTCTGCATATCTGTTTTTTTACTCTGCCTCTTTCTGGACACCTGTGTGTGTGTGTGTGTGTGTGTGTGTGTCTGTATTAGTGCCTACAGATTGAGATTTTTCTCGCCTTGGGTCCAAACTTGTGTACAACATTCAAGATTGATGTACATAGATGGTACCATAACACTGACTCAATCATAGGCTACAACACAAGGCAATAAACACTCTCCACATGTGTCATCCATCTGCACCACTACAGTGGTAAACAATGAAACTATGCAAGAATTGAGCCTTTGCAAAAGTGGTATTTGTATTTATGGAAAAAAATCAGAGGAGGAGGAGGAGGAGGAGGAAAGAGAAGAATGTGGACCCGGTTGTGGTAAAGGAAAAGATTTTTTCCCTTTTTGTAGAGAGCTTGAGGAAACTATTTTTAGCCCACATAAACGTAGGTGTCGTGTTGATCAGTTCCTCATTTGATGCAATTTAGGATGATCACAATCTAGGAGATTAGGAAATGTCTTGCTTTCCCCCTTATTGTTCAGACTAAAGGGTGTCAGTGAACTCTTTTTGCACTGTGACATTACCAGTTATGAATTTGTTGTTTATTGTGTGATAAATGGATATACATATGAAACATGAGTAACATGTAGTATCTGTATGTTAACATCCTTCTAGGTAGATTCAGTGCACATCTGCCCTCCCTACGACACGAGATGAGTTCTGAAAGGATCTCTTCCAAAATGATCTCTCCTTAACATCTTCGTCTCATTTGTTCGATGACAAAAATGTCAATAGATTTAGCTGTAGTCACTGGCTTTCACGACATTAAATTAAAATATAGAAAATGAACAAAATTAGCACTTAATGCCATTTTCATTGCATTTTGTTTTTTACATTGTTTTTGTTTTGTTGCATCTTTTATGTTGTTTTCGTCTTGTGTCTTTTACAAATAATTGAAAACCACAAGTAACCATCCGGTTTGTTCAGGAGCAAATATCAGACTGCAAACTGCAAAGAAATAATGATTTGACATTTATTGTAATAATAATTGATATAGACTGATATGAAAATGTTTATCGTGATAACACCTTTGGTCATATTGCACAGCTCTACAGATATACAGTATATACAGGTGCAAAAGTCGCCTTTAGCTGTGTTGCTTTTGCAGGGTTGTGATGAGCAGACAAATTTATTTCACAGTCTCTTCATTAAGGTACAACAAGAAAATACAAGAAACATGTGCACAGAATTCTTACCTTGACCAAAAGTAGCCCAAACAATAAGAAACGTTTGACATGTAGTAAAGCAGTAACTCTTATATTGTCTGAACAAAAGAGTTCAAAACATGTTAAGTGCAAAGGGAGGTCACACTAAATACTTAACATGTTAGTCTGTACAAACTGCTTTTTTCTGAATTTTTGTTTTTAAAGTTATTTGCTGTATATTCCCGGTTGTCCCTTGATACAGAGACTGACAAATGCATATGTATGGCCATTATAACCTGTTAAAACAACAAACCACATGGTGGCCTATGACTTTTGCACAGTGCTGTACACTGTATATATTGACATGTATACCATTACTTTGCAGCTGAACTACAAAAACATTCACATAGAGAGTAATGCCTCTGCTCCCTGGAAAACAATCTCTGAGCAGCAGCTTGCAGAGACACACTGACCAGACAAATGGCCAAAAGTTCCAGAATTAATAAAACCCAGCTGAGATCATGTTGATGTTTGTCAATATATGTGAGCTGCTACAGACGAGAAGCTGCTGTCCAGATGTTTTCTCTGACAGAAGGCGCTCTACTCTCAGAGTTTACGTAGTATTCTTTACTGCAGAGATGAAGACAGAGCAGCATCAGGGGAGGACAGAGGACTGTGTTTGTGTTCAAAAGAAGAAGAAGTGGAAGAAGCAGACGGAGGAGGGGTGTCATCATCTGCATCCTCAGCTGCAGGCAGTGTGGGGACGTTGCCTAGCAACCATGTACACACAGTAAATCCATTTTACAGTCTTCCTTCAACCAATCACACATGTCACATGGACCACTGTTCATGTAACCGTAGATGGCAGCGAGGATGATGATGATGATGTGTGTTCAAAAAGCCAACCTGCTGTATGGATGAGTCTACGATGTCTTTTGTCGGGTCGCTCTCTCTGGCCGCTGCCTTTCCAAATAGTCGCCAGCCTGTTGCATTATGGGACAGCGCCTTGGGCTCTTTGGGCTTCCTAGAAAACAGGCTCCTGAAAGAGACACAGAAAGAAATAATGTTCACCTTATTATCTGCTCTTATATAATGCTACAGCCTTTAAAGGTAAACACAGATCTGGATATTTCTATGTTCAGAAGGTCATCTATTTCCATATTCCATTTAAAGCATCATTGGACTGACTGTTTGTTTATGGAAGCCAGGCTGTCTGTGTGTTCTTCCAAATCTAATTCTGCTGATGATGATACGATCACTAAAGGAAAGCGTCTCCACACAGGAAGCTTTGCATCGTAACATAAAAGCAAAGATCTGACAGAAATGTGTGGAAGACTTCAAGATAAATCCTCAAATGTGCCCTGTATCACAAGACAGCACTGTCCACACATTGGTTAATCCAGCTATAACAGAACTGTTCACATGCTTTTATCATTGATATATACAGCATTAATATTAATCTGATTCTGAGTAAAGCATTTAAGAACAAAGAGCTGCATAATGTTCAGTTTTCATCTTCTGGTTCTGTATGGAACAGTCCATGTATTTATTATGCTGCTTCATGTATATACATGCAGGTATATATGAACGTATACAGACAGGTGAGAAAACCAACAATGTGTTAGTAAGGTGTTGGTCCACTGCATGCCTTCTGTGCTCCATGCCATTGGTCCTACAAGTCTGTGAACTTTAGCAGAGAGATGACCAACATTCTAGCAAACGATACTCCCTCAGTGTTTTGATGATCCACCAAAATCTCCCATGGATGTTCTGCTGGGTTAAGATCTGGGGCCTGTACTATGATGCAAGATCTGTCTTTAGTGAGACAACTTTAGATTCAACCCTGGGTTTTCAGAGTTAAAATGGTGGTTCACTTTTCACACACTTAACCGGCTCCGGACCTGGTCAAGTTCGAGTTAACAGATCAACACATAGAAATGTGGCGTCTACTAACATATGAATTCTGCTAAAAGATCTGGTGGACCTTGGTGTATAGATAAAAAAAATGTGCATGGATAGTACGAGGGTTTCTTAAGAGGGCGGAGTTTTTAGAGTGTTCTATGTCTATGTCTATGTCTATGTCTAAACCCTTTGGCTTTCTTGTGTATAGTGATATCATACATAATCTTAAAACAGAGACTGATTAAAGCACTAAAGCCTTGGACTTGCTGACGTTATGAGATTTATTTTGTACATGCTCCCAGACTGTTAACAGTGCCACGTCACAGTTATTAAATAATTGGCTTATCGCAATTATTGAACTAACAACAATTATTTAGCATAACAGTAATGTCTCCATTCAGCTGTATAAAAACAGACTGGATGAAACTAACAGACATGCCATAATTCATCACCTTTTCCATATCATTTTCACTGTTTGAGATTTGACTGGCACTCTTTTTAATGACATAATTTCTGTGCGCCCCCTTCATCTCGAGGTTCTTCACTTCTATTGGTACCTGTTTATCAGTCACATCTTATCTTATCTTATTTATTTAGTTATTTATGTCAAATCTGCCCCGTGCAGTTTTTGTTTACCGACCCTAAAAGGCAAACAGAAATGTAATGTTTTATTTCTGTCAATAAACAGCGCTTCTTCGTCATAAGATGTATTATTACACTATTACTACGCCACAGTATATGATTGCCATTCTTTTCAGACTCATCAAAGTATTCAGTGAGGTATTGTCATCCTGGAAGAGACTACTCCCATCAGGTCTTTTCCTTTCACTGGTCACACATCTGTATGTGCACACATAGGGCTGGGTATTGTTCAAACATTTTAGAAAACCAATACCTTGGCTTTGACACCAGTTCCTAAATGATACTTTTCTCGATACCAATCTCCCAAGTAAAATTACAAAACATATATAGCACAGGTCTTATTTTCCAACTATTTGCATTTTTCTAGACCCAAAGACATTTTAAAACATAAAAAATAAACTTGAAGTTGTCTGTTAACATAATCGCACTGATAAAAATATATAAAAGTGCTTCGTGTGTGGTGCATGCACTGACACTGATGAGGTTTACTCCAAACTAGATCAAATGATGACATTTTTCATTACTCTACAGTAAAAAATTTGGTCACTGCCATAAAAGTACTGTATTTCAATACCCAGTAGGAATGGTAAATAGAGAGAGAGTTTTGAATCAGCTTCAACCATGAGGTGTTAAACGTAAATGTATTTGAATAATAATGGTATGTTAAATGTGATTTGATGCTCATACTGCTGCTTTACTTTATGAATGCCTGGTTTCAACATGTAACAGGATTTTTCTGCACTGTTTACTACTTTTACTTAACTAATACATTTTCCACCTCACTCATCACAAGTTTCAACTTTATGCACAAACAAATGAGGGGAAGAAGTGCAGTTATAAATAGTGAAGATATAATGCTGGAAATTAATCTTCGTCAGTCTAACCGCAGCCATGCAGCTGCAGCACTTTTCGCAGTGATGCAGGAGAAAAAAGCTGCCAGATCGACACTTTTGCTTCGAGTTCAGTGGAAGAGGCTGCTGCTGCTCGGCTGGTGGGAAGAGAAACTGGGAAGGAGAGAGAAACGGAGACGAGCTGAGGGAAGTGTGAGAAGGAAGTGGAGCTGTGAAGAACACACACATACACACACTCTCACACACACACACACAGTCTCTCTCATACACACACTCACACACACACATACACACACACACACACAGGCACACACACACTTACTTTCTGGCCCAAGCAGACAGGAAAGCAAATATTATTGTTCCCTCCTCCTCTGCAGGTCTAAAGTATCTTCAGAGAGGGGAGAACACTCTCCAGTGTTTGTGTGTCTGGGCAGTGCAATGCTGTCTAAAAACAATGTGGCAAAACCACGTTATCACAGAGTATAGTGTCGTTTGAGGCCTATTACAACTGCAGTGTTCCCTCAAGGAGCAGTTATATCAGGAGATATCAAGTTATATTTCCATGGCCATTCACAACCTTTAAGTACATGAAGTGAAGTGGACTTAATTGGAGTTTATTACTATGAAACACTAAAAAATACTGTAATCATAAAGATTATAATAATATAGATCCAAAATTTGGAAGAAATTGTAAAGAACATTTTTAAATTATCAGATTTAAAATGTAAATTTACAGTCAATTTTTGCAACAGGATAGGGAAGCCCACCCTGGAGTTTTACTGCTCCAAAAGTAATGAAATGAAATATTTGACTTTAACCCCACATTTATAAATGTATGTGGTCTGAATTTCACAATGTTCTATTAAAGACATTCTGAGGATGAAAGATGAGGATTTGCATCCCTAAAAATTTAATTCTATGACTTTTCCAAAACATTTGACAATTTCACTTAATTCCATGACATTTTCCAGCTTGAAACACAAGATGTTAAGATGTTATGGATGGATGGGTGCGTGGGTGGATACTTTGTTGATCCCAATGGGAAATTCAGGTTTCCAGTGGCTCAATATAAGCATAAAACTAAGAGACAACAGACAACATACCGGACAACTAAATAAAAGAGGAATAAGAGGTATAAAAGACTGAGTTGAATATGAAGTGCAAAATAAAAACCACATGGGATTTTTATTTAAAAAAAAATAAGGATACTAAAATTTCTGTGATAAAAAAGCATACGCTGTCTGAAAATAACTTAAGAAGAGAAGGAGGAGAAAAAAATGCTTGTAGTGGTATGTGACACTTGAGAGAGGCTGCACCTTTCAACCATGTCAGTATGTCTCCAGTTTGAAGCAGACAGCAGTAATGACATGGAAGATAAGAAATGTAGTCTACTACTGTGAACAAATTAAAAAGGTATTGCCACTACAGACATTCTGTAGCCTATAGGCTGTAAATTCACACTTATTTTGAGTCTTAGCCTTACTTTTAATATTTGGAAATGACTTTTAGTTCATATTATTTTCTACTTGTGTGATCATATAGTATGTAGAATTTGCCGTAATTTTTCCAAAAGGATTTTACTTAATTTCATGACTTTCCATGACCATGGGGATTGTGTATTTTAGACACCTTAAAAGGTTGCCAAAATACAAAATGGAAAAATGTTGGGTATTCTTGCATCAAAACTGCTCAATTTTTCCCCATTTTTGATCGATTAAACAATTAAACTGTTGCAGTTCTGCAGATGTTACATAAACCAAAGTGAACACTGAAGCATGTAAACAGTCTTCATCTCCAAAGAGAAAGTCACAGAATGCAAATATAAGAAAAACTGGCAGTGAAAGCATTCAAACATTTGTTCTGGCTCGCATCTGCAGTTAAAAAAAAAATCACATTCCTGATTTTATTCATTTGTGATCTTCACTACTGACCATGTGCTGACCCTCCCTGTCTGTGAACCAGCCTACGCGTTTGTCTGTGTGTTTTCTGCGTTCCTCTCCGTCTGTCTGGATTTCCTCTGAGACGATGTGACGTCGAGGCCAGCTGCTGAGGCCTGTGTCCAAACCCCAACCCAGAGCAGAGCAGGCCTGACACACACAGACGGGGATTCAACTCACTCACAAACACAAAAATATTCCTGCACCTGCTGTTCACATGAGACTTTACTGCTTCAGTAATAAGCAGGAGAAATCCTGCCCCTCTGGCACCAGTGTCGCTTTAAATTCTTCACTAATTCTCCACGGAGCTTCTTTCACTTCCTCGTACATCTTACAGGAATGTTGTCAGGGTGCTATAGATCAACTAACTATTTATTACCTGTGTTAGGGTGACTATTACCTGTATTGTGGTGATTAAGGATTTACATCTTAATTAAGATGAAAAATGGGAGGAGCTATGTCTGGAGCACCTGATTAGATAAGTGAAATGGATTTTCCCCACACACACATTACAGGACACGTAGGTCACCAGTGAAATGCCACATTAATATGGAATAGTGTTCAAACTGCTATGAGAAGGAGTTTTTAAGTCCTGTATAAGATGATTATGAATGCAAAAGTAAGATCTGTTTCACATCGACACCGGGAAAATAAAGTAAGAAGGATAAGAAGGAAAGGCTGAGTTTGACTTTGGTGATGCTCCTGAAGTGAATACTGAACAATACTGGTGGATGTCAGGCATTTTCTTGTGGATGTTTACAATGACTTTATGTTTGTCTGACTTCCTGTGTAATGCCTTTATCCCCAAAGTTCCTAATCGGAGCACTTTCTTGCACAAGATGCAGCAGACTTCAAATTCACAATCTGTATGATTCCTCTGACAGGTAAATATGACAAATTAAGATCAGTCACAATCTAAGATCGTGCCCAACCTTACTTACCAGGCAATGAATTCACAAGACCGTGAAATCACATAAGATCACATGGTACAAACTGTATTGCTAAATCCCTACTAATAGACACATTTCTACTGTCACACGGTACATACTACCATATCGCCAACCCTAGATACTACTGTAGGATTTATCATGTGCACAGGGATATGAAGAACCTGAGTTCTCTCTGTTCTTGTAAACACCACATCTCCAATATGATCAGAACTGATATACTACATGTAAACACACTGTATGACTGTTATATTAACCAAGACAGCCCTGAGTGTCTATAGTGATCATAGTGTTAAAAGTGAAAAAAAGGTCAATCAACAAAAGTCACTGAATCCTCACATCTGAGACTTTTATGTCTGTTTGGTATTTTTGCTTCACAGATCAATGAAACGTTTCATCAACTGTCAAAATATTTTGTCAAATCTACAGTCTGTGTCCTAAGGAAGAAGAAGATCAACCCTAAAAAGGTCAAACTGGTTTTCTGATGCCATGGTAATTTTCTGTCACAGCCACCTGTGTTTGTGGTTCACACTGGGTCAGAAAATAAACTATGTGATAAGCTGACACCTCTAAAATGTCATCTTTTCAGGAAGTGAGAGTGACGCGGTGCGCTGACAGAGGCCTGGTGGCAGCTGTGTGGAGGGCTTCAGGAACACAAAGCAGGGTGAGCAGGGGGAGCGCTGAATGTGGGCTAAGCCCCGAGGACACACAGGCTGCACTGAGTCAATGCTCACTGAGCCCTGCTGTATCACTTACTGCACACACACACACCAGTGGGGCATGATTAACATGCAGCCTGTTACTGAGCTATAGGACCAGACTGCAGCTCTGATTCTGTGAACGGATACAGGCCAACAGGTCACCTCCCCTGGTGCAGCCATCCTTAATCCCTCAATTATACACAGTCTGATATCAAGTATGCTCCACATACATCCAGCACATTTAGAACTGACCGCTTTAAAACAAGGATTATACAGACAAGATACAACCACAAGTCCACAAGTGCTACTTTTTTTACAGAATATTCATGTCAGACACATGTTGTTACTAAGGCCTTAAACACACTGGTCTACCTCACAAGATCATGGCGGTTGTCTTATTTGTCGATTTTCATTGTTAACAGATTAGAGTGTCCAAACAGGTTGCATGTTAGGCACGTCTCAAGCATTGCATTTATATAATATAAGAGCCTATTTTTCACATGTGGGGTAAATGGCTCACTGCAAAAACAGAGAGTGAAAAGCTCTGTTGATTGTCAGATTAACATCAATTGCCAATATTTGACATAACTGACACCTTTCACTACATAGTTTGAATGTCTAGACTACACCAGAATGTTTTACCTACATGAAAAAATATTGCGGCGTGTAACCTCTCTCTCTGTTGCTCAGAGGTTGAATGAAAACCACATGACTGCTTGAACATTTACAACTGGCTGCTTTAAAACAAGGATTATACAGACATGATACTCCTACTTTTTACAGAATACTCAAGTCATGCAATTGTGATTTTTATTTTTTTGCAAAACCTAAAAGGCAAGCAGACATGTAACTTTTATTTGTGCTCCAGTGTTAAATGCAAATAAATAGTGACTCTTGTTCTTCCTCATTATGTGTACAGTATGTGTATAAATACTAGGGTTGGGCTTATACTGAACTAGTGGCATAAAATGGACAGAAAACTTCAGTGAAATCACAATAATGTGAATGGCCATTGATTTCCAACTAAAATGTCATTATTGCGACAGCCCTAGTTCCCTGTTACAGGGACCTTTACTCACACTTCAAAACCTGAAAGAGAAGTAAAGGGTCTCAGTGTTAGACAGCTTTAGTGAGGCATACATTTCAAAATGTTTCTGTTTTCTTCTTGAATGTAATAAAGCAGCTACATCAGCTGAGCAGTCAGATGTAAATCACATGTGCAACACAACACACCCATAGAGGCATGGTGAAGCTCTGTTATGGCACATTTAAAGCAGACCATGTCTCTCCTTGAACTATGACGGCCCTGTTTTCATCCCCTTCATGTTTTAAAGTGACTATCACAGCTGTTGCAGAGCACCAACATACTCCTGATCTAAGGCGGTAGAGTCGGCATCCACAGGATTTCTGCACCAATTCTGAACCACAATCACCTTCTCCAGCTGCCTCGGTCTCCCTGTTGCACCATAGCCCTTTAGTGTTCATTTGACTTTCACTGTTATGAAGGTAAATGATCAAACAGCACATAAACAGCAGTGTGTCTGAGTGTATATCCCGCAGGCTCCCCTTCTTTTAAAACATGGGTGTTTTTAAAGGAGACAGGAAATTCCCTCTGCTTGTTAAAGTCTGCCTCTGTCTTAAGAAGCACAAAAACAGCTCTGCTTTGCCTCTGCTTACATGTCGTCTCTCAGTGATCACACAAACAGACAGCTCCGAGAGGACAAAAAGGGAAGCACGACAGTCAAAGAGGCATCCATTAACCTGAAGGCCACCAATTCAAACAACATCTAATGGAGAACATTTGCTTCCTTTCTCTTTTTAAATAACTGTCATTTAATATTATGAAGTTATGGACTGTTATGAAGACATCATACTGGGAACCTAAATGACATTCAGATATAGTGAATAAATTGTACTGCACACGGTGTAAAGCCATCACTGTGAACATTTAACCTGAAAAAGGTGCTACTCATGCCCAAAACTGACCTCTGACCTCTCTGAACAAACATTCACAATTATCCTCTTCACACATCATCTTAAATGCTGCTTCACTGAACAACGTCTGGACCAGAAGGAGTCGAGTTGTGAGGACATAAAGTGGGTGAAATACACAACCTGAAGGACCGAACCTCAACTGTTGCCAGAAGAGGTAGGGGATCCACTTACATTACATGAAGACAGCTTAAAAAACATTACCATATATAAGAGGTCGGCCAATATTCACCAATAAGATCATTTGGAGCCAATTAAAGATGCAGGAGCCAAAATCCAAAATGTTTTCTTCCAGAAAGGGTCACGTGACAGAGGTGTGACGAATCAGGGAAGGATAAGTAGTGACTGATAAGACCCAATCAGTCAGTGAATGAGAGTGTCTGTGTGATTGTTTGTAGACTTCTCCATTTTTGTGTTGTTTGTTTATTTTGTAATTTCCAAAAGTCTCCCTTCTTGAGAGGTTAAAACACCAGAGCGGTGTGGATGCTACGTGTAAAACACCACAAAAGTTATGCATTTTAAAACAAACATGTAATAGTGTGGACATATTAGGTAATAAATGCCTAACGTCTACTTAATTAAACAAAAAGTCTGTATTACTGAACATAAAAGTACGAGAAGCCTGATATTAACCGGCCAGCTATCACAGTCCCATTCTGCTGATACCAGTAATTTGTTAATCGGCACTGATTAATTAGTCCATCTCTAATGATTGTTGAACATGTTCTATTTAGGGATTTAAGAGTTCCTATGACAGCTTCGTGATATGAAAATATATATATTGTGTGATGACAGAAAAATGTGTATCATTTCATATTTTTGTCGGTATTTTTGTCATGGATGCACGCATGGGGTTATTCTTAGCAGGAAATGTTTATATGCAAGTTCCAAATTAAAGAAGAAAAAATCTAACTAGAATGAGTGTGGTATGGTTATTTTAAACCATTTCTTAACTGAGTTTACAAAACAATTACTGCATTGTGATATATGCTGTAACTGTGATCTAACATTACATATACCATGATGGAAGGTTTGGTTTTATCGCTCATCTTCAACTGCGTATCTAAGCCTCCTCATTCCAGCTCCGTATTTTTCCATCAGATTTTGAACCTGGCTACAGGAGGCACACTGTTGACATTACATGATGCATTCATAATGACACATAAATGAAAGTTCATTGTTCAGTTTTTCCAGGATTTCTAAAACCCCGACCTATGACATGACTGAAAATGCCATTTCAAGCAATTTTAAGGAGGATAGAACTGACCTTTCCTTCAGGATGTACTGATACTTTTCTTATTGGTTCTATCTTTTTTAAGGGAGTGTGTGTGTCTAAGTATTCTACACAAGTAAATATTTGTTGAAAAGGTGTACAACCCCAGCAGCTTAGGCCTGCCACTTTATTATCTGAGTACATTTATCCTGGCCGGTATTGGCTCTAACCGCAGCTTTACTGCAACAGCTGAAACCAAACACGCTCCTTTTATTTTGGTTGCAAACCATTTTAACTGTGCAGAGATGTCAAAATCTATTTGCCTGGGAGTCTCTGTTTATCTCTGTATGATTGGTGGTGCTTTATCAGATAGCTGAGGAGGTACATAAATCTAGAAATCAACACAAATGCATCCCAGTTATACAATTTATTAAAAAGGTAAGACCAAGAAAATCAGCAAACGGCCATAATGAAGATTTATAATGATCTATTTTTGGCATTTTTGCCTGAACAAAGTCTTTAACAATGAATCAGTTCATCAAATAGCCATCAGATTAACTGACCGATGTTGCAGCTGCTGTTATGTTTTTTTTTCCACAGCAAACAAGTTAAACACAGGTGGTTCCTTTTGTTCACATTCTTAGCTACAACACTTAAAAAATGCTTCAATGTTTTCATCTTGTTGCATCTTTTCCATCATTTTCTTCTTCTTGTGTTTTTTACAGTGTTTTCATCTTGTAACATCTTTTACAATGTCTTCATCTTGTCGTGTCTTTTACGTCATTTCTGCCTTTTGTACCTTATACAAATAATATAAAACCACAAATAACTGTCTGGTTTCGTCACCTTTCACTCAGAACCAAAACTCAGCCATTAAACTTAAAGAAATAATGATTTGACAGTCATCATGATAATCAGTGCAATCGACTGGTATGAAAGTGTTTATCGTGAGAACATTGTCTGTATCGTCCAGCTCTATCCTTCACCTCAAAGTCAAAGGATCCTCAAGATACATTTTTTTTCTCTTTAACTGTAATAAGCAGGAACTTAATATTTAAATCACTGAGGAATAATGTATTTGACATTTTCTTTTACACTTGTTTTCACCTTTCTCTCAATACAACGTCCACTTTGACAAACTCTTCACACCATGTGCTGAACAAAACACATAAGTGAACCTTTGGTTCAAAATGCACTTCAGCCACCAAAACACTTCAGAGCTCAGCCAAAAGTGACTCATGTTCCTTTAACTATAGCCCCTGCTCCCCACCATAAGACGACTGTGTCACTCAATGTATAATGAATGATAGAACACAAACTACTGAAGCATGGCAAAATACATGTTTCCATATATTTACCGTCTATTTTTGCACTTTATTGCTGCATTGCACAACAAGGAAAAAGTATGACACCTCAAACAGTAAGCTACATGTTTGAAGGCCAAATGAACACAGCAAATGTGAAATTGTGCTCTATGCTTCATGACAGCTCTGTGATTATGTTCTGTGGTATACTACAATACAACAAAAAATGTGCACACACTTTTCACTTGCAGTACAGGAAGTACTGCAAGCTAAGTTCTGCTGATACCAGTAGTTAGTAAAACATCCTATCGGCGCTTAATTAGCCAAATCGTCTGTGTGTAAGGTAAATACAAATATGACCACTTTTGTTTAGATGGTAACAAGGCTACAAACAAAACAACTGAATGAACTTTATGCTAAAATCAGAATAACCTGTCTTATTTCAACCTGTTTTTGGAAAAAGTGGACATGGGATTAAAAGACCCAATCCCAAGTGTGATTGTGGGAAAAAAACTGTAAAGATGTATGAAAAGTGTAAAAAGGTAGTGAGAATATATTTGGTTTCTAGTGTTGGTTCTTTTCCTACTCCCCACATCACTGACTGTGTGCCCCTCTTCCTCAAAGAAATCTCTCACCTGGTGAAGAAATCTGCGATGCCGAACCTCTTTGGCATCAGCTTGGGGTCCGAACTGTCGGTCTGTCCGATCAGGTCCGGCAGTTTGTCCGGGGCACTCTGCCTGCGACCCGCTTCCAAAACGTTCCGGAGGTCCTCCTCGTATCCCTCGTCTCCAAAGTAAAAGCCCCCATCTTCGTCGGGGGACAGCGGGGTAGCATCGCAGCTAAGGGACACCGTGAGGTTGGGGTTAGTCCTCAAACTCTGCGGCCTGACGGGTAAACTGAGGTCACTGAAATCCTCCTCCTCATCCTCCTCCCTGATGTCCGGTTCAGAGAGCGGGCTGTCGCCGTTCAGGTTAGGGAGGGTGGACGTGCAGGGTGAAGTGAGTTTGGCACTTGATCCCGTAGTGGGAGAGTCACAAACGGGGGGGTTAAAGGAATGAGGGTGCTCGGCCGCAGCTGGCGCATCCTGCCCCGGGCAATGAGAGGCCAACCTCCCGCTGCAGTCGAATTGGTTCCTCAGAGAAAAACCAGATCCGGTCCCGTTTTCTTGTCTTGGCCCCAGGTCCGAATGGGCTTCGGTGTTATCTGAGTTGTTCCAGTCACGCGTTGCTGTTTTTACAATATGCAAACCACCATTGGCTACTTTCACTTCTTCATAGTCCACGTCGCATAAACCGAGTCTCTGGTCCAGCAACGGGCTGGAAAACACTCCAGTCTGTTTAAAGCGGACCGCAGTAGAGCCAGGACTGTCAATATCTCCGTTGGGCATGTTTACGTCTGGACACGAGAGAGCCTCGGGGGTGCAAGCGCAGTTCCGCTGGTGCTTTGCCGTACATGGCAGATGACCAAGGGGAAGAGAAGTCCGGATACAGCCGCCGCGAGTCGCTTCTTCCCCCGCAGTGAAGTAGTCGAAGTCCGGGGTGTCCACCTCGGTCTCCCCCGCAGGTTCCTGCCGCATCTGCCCGCCAGTCTCCACTGAAATATGACCCTCGAGCGCAGCTGGGCAGGAAGCGGCTGTGGTCCCTGCGAAGCCGTGCCCTCCTCCCTTTCCTTCTCCTCCTTCCAGCGCGACCACGACGGGCTCCTCCTGGCCGAATGACTCAGTAAATCCGTTCAGGCCACCGTGGTCACTGCAAACTCCCGAAATCACACAGCTGTCCGTCAACCGGCCGGGGAGGTACTTCTCCGCCTCGACCAAATCCAACATTACCTCCTTCTCGTGTGGGGGCGGTTGTACCGAGGCGTCTTTGTTTACATTCCTCCCGTTACCGGTCACATAAATATGACCCTTCCCAGCTTCCTGACCCCCGCTGACACCGGCTTTAAGTGCGACGTAAGATTTGCGACCCGCTCTGCCCCCTCCTCCTTCTAATTCCTCTTCATTCTCGTTCAAGTCGACGTTAAATGGGCCTCCGTTTTCCTTCGTCGCTTCCATGGCCACTCAGTCCGCCGAACGAGCCTCGGCCCCGGTTGTAAAATCCGGCAACGAGTCGTCCCGCCCGGTCGGCCGAGCTCCGCAGCAGCAGCAGGTTTTGTTGTTCTTGGAGGAAGGGGCTACCATTTTAGCCAGAGATACTTCAGCGTTACCTGACACTCACTGGGTGTAACATATTATTATTTTATGGCAATAATAAGTAAGTCTTCCGTGTTGCACCTGTTTGTCGTCGCCGCGTAGAAGATTAATTAAATCCCTGAACGTTTTGCTTTCTACAGCAGCGGCATCCCGGGCCACAGTCCAGCGCCATCTTGAAAATACCCCAACAATGACGTCATGCCCCCCCCCCCTCTTGTGTTTTGATTCACGCCAGTGACGCCTACCGGTCACGCCGTGTAACTGCACCAATGATTTACGCCCTCATTGACCCTACAAGCTCTATGCCAGAGAAGCCCACACTCTGAGGGCAACAAAAAAATGATGATGTTAGGTGAAATTACACTATAATATAATGTATTATAATTTATAGAAAATGAACATTCTAAATTTAAAATGAAAAACAAAAACATTATTAAAAGAACAGTACTCTTAAATCTGCTTAACAGTAATTTTGTTAAATTGCAGAGATGCCTGTTAAAAACCAAACTTCCATGCTTCTTTTGGGGAGCAGAAACATATTTAATAGCAAAGACACCTTATGACACCTTTCTGTTGTGTAAAATAAATATTGAAACAAAATATTGATGTGTTTTAACATTTATTTATATTTATGCATCTGTTATTCATAGTTCTACATTTATTGCTGTATTTCTACATTTATTTATTTTCTTTTTATTTCTGTATTTGTTTTACTTAAGCATACATTTCTGTTGTAGTTCTACATTTATTCATTTATTTGCTTGTTTATATCTATATCTATATTCTACATTTGTTCATTCATTTATTTTGACTTTTCTGTATGTTAATAAGGTAGGCAGTTCTGCTTGTGACTCGTGATTTCCACATCATGTCAGTAAGCAGCTACAGTTTGATACATCAGGTGGATACATCAGGTTATGTTGAGAAATATTGTGTAAATATTGTAGATTTCCTAGCTGTAAAGGGTTGTGTAACTCGTTTTTTTGTTTAACCTATCTTGTATCTGTCATTTACCAGTTAGATGACATGCTATATCCATATCCCCATATTGACTTCAGCAAAAAAAGATACAGCCTCCCTTTTAGTGTTAGTAGTATTTGGATGGAATAAACCTTTAAATCTACATGTGGTTAGCTAGTCCTATGTATAGATTGTATATAAAAGGCGGGTGGAGCCACTGTGATGTCACCCATTGGTTTTTGAATTGCTGCGTTGAAACCAGGAGTTGGTGACTTTGCTTGTGACCATATTTGGACAAAAGGGTGGAGCTGCAGGAACGTGAGGGGTGATGGGTGAGGTGATGCTGAACACTAGTTTCCTGACACCGGCTGTGTTTGGAATCACATACTGGATACTACATGGTTTTCCAACAGCAGTATACAGTGCAGTTTGCTGTGTTAATGCAATGTACTACACAGTCACATGACCACAAAGCTTCTCACCATGGAAACAATTACCTGTCAACTGCCGGCAGATGTTTACAGAAGTTTATGTTAAGTTTTTACTCAGAACTCTCAGTGAAATCATTTGATATAAATGAGATTGTTCACATTAGTTGCTGGTGTCAGTCTCTTATTAGCTTATTAGCTCATTTAAATGTTTCAAACTACAACAGTACGCTATGTTTTGCTTAAAATAATCATTTGTATGAAAATATATCACACCATAATAGTTCTATATACTAAGACTTGTAGTCGCTCGTCTCCCCTGCAGTGCACGGCTGTTTTCCTCAGAGTATATCCATATTTAAAACAGTAAACTTCATGAAATATTTTCATGACAAAATCACTTGACAGTGTTGTTGCTGTAACTTATTAACCACAGTTACAGACGAGCTGTATGTCAGGAAAAAATACATTTTATTTTATAAACAGAAGCTACAAAAGTCTGACTAAGTAGACAAGCGAGTGTCAATCAAAGACCAACACAGCCGACATGAAAGCCTTCTATTCGCCCTAAAATCATATTAATGGAGCAATAACAAAGATGGACTACGAGAACACTCATTAGATTAGCCCAAATAGAACAAATTTCTGGTTCACATTTCTGGTCAGAAGGAGAAACACACCTACTGTTAAACATTATAACACAGGATATCAACAGGTCTATGGATATGAACAAATATTGAAAAGTGGACCTTTTCCAGGTGTCCGAAGGAACAAAAGAGAGGGAGGCTGAGTTCACACAGTGGAATGTATGAAACCAGTGGAAAACTGTTCAAAACACTATTTTTAATGGGATATGCACCAGTGCATGTAAACAGGAATATTAGTGGAAAATTCATTTTCATTAGCCATGTAAACAGCTTATTAGGAATTTTGTCTTTTTCAGAATAATGGCAAAAAAAAATATTTTGTGCATCTAAACATATTCAATGTCATATTACTGATTCTTTACTTTCACTGGTTCATTCCTCCCTTAAAAGTCCAGTGTGTAATATTAGGCTGTTTGATCCACATGTCAACGTGTCCTTGGGCAAGACTCTGAAGCCCAAGTTGTTCCCAGAGGCTGGTGTGAGTGTGTTTGTGTATGAGAATGGGTGAATGAGACACATTTCCTGGAAAAAAAATGTATTGACTTAGTATTTCTAGAGAGAAATTCAACAGAAGTCAGCTGGAGTCAGAAGCTGGACTAATTCCTACTTATATTTATTTATAGATCATTTAAGACATTTCTAAGAACTACATTTGGGTTGGCAGGCTAAGAAAACTGTTCTATTCTACCATAAATTATCAATAATGGATATTTTTATTAATTTTTAAAAGAATGTTTCCAGACCTGATGACTTAGTATAAAACTGTATGTGTATGGGTATAAATGATTTTTTTTTTTTATGCATGTTGTGTTTTAAATGTATTTATTCATGCTGTAATGTATTTCCACTGGTGAGACCAAAAACAATTTTCCTGCCTAAGATGGACAATAAAGTTCTTCTAAACAATCGATTATAAAATATTTACAGATCATATTTACATCAGTTTTTCCTAAGGGATTATGTGTGTCAAGTCATCAGGTCTTTATTATAATCTGCATTTGTACATTTTAAGAAGATTTTTTTTTTTTTTGGCAGCCCAAAAGCAGTTAGAAATGGTGATTTATAAAAACAACTTACATTTAAATACCACAAAACATATACAGTACTTTAATCAGTGAATAAAGGTATAAAACTTAAAAGGAATATCAGTCAAAAAACTTTAAAAACAGGTTATTTTTATAGGTTGAGCTTTGGCAAAATGACTCTTCTTATTTGTCTTTATGAGACTGTCATTATATAATAAATAAAAAAAAGACTCAAGACTAAACAGACTTTGTTTTTGTCTTTTAATGTTTTAAATAGATAATTTTGTACATTTGAAGCCACCGATGTCTGTACAGAGTTCATACACATTGCAATAGTGTGATTGTATCCACATTAAAAAAAACATGACAACATATAAAACATCTCAATAATATTTACTTTTTAAACACTTGACATGTATTATATATACTCAGTGATAAAGGGGCAATTTGTAAGATTAAGATTCAAAATTAACTCCTATCACCACAAGGGGGCAGCATTTCAATATAAAGTTGTGATGTTGGTGTCAGAGTCGGTCAAGATAACACTGTTATCTTATAGTCTTTACATGTGGCGTCTGCCTATAATTTAGCTTGTTTAGCTCAGTTTTCAGCAAGACCATAGTAGCAAGAAAACGGCCACAGCAAAAGCATACATCAGCGCCACTTGGAATGTTTATTGTTACAGTTTGTGTTTTGAATCGCCCAAAAAAGGTCGTAAGTTCTGGTTAGTTGTCATAAAATTGTCTCCATACAGTTCTGAACCACATATCAACTAACAGCTTGCGCAGCAAACATATTAAC
Organism: Coranthus polyacanthus; assembly: GCA_037367275.1. Taxonomy (NCBI): domain Eukaryota; kingdom Metazoa; phylum Chordata; class Actinopteri; order Kurtiformes; family Apogonidae; genus Coranthus; species Coranthus polyacanthus. The sequence continues at coordinate 24,605,318 of JAPQRN010000008.1, read as the reverse complement.
ACTGCCAGTAACATCATACAATTAGCTATCTCTATATGCGTCACTACATCAACTGACCAATGTAGAAGAAATGTTGCAAGATCAGCATCAAACTCTGTTCCTTTACTTGCTAAGCACCGTCTCCAGCAGGGGAACATGGCAATGTTAACTCTCACTTTCCTTCTATTTTTATCATTGCTTTTCTTCACTGCCCAACAGTTTCTTTCTGGGAGCAGTTGGTGGTGATTATGGTCACTTGGCAAAAGCCATTGTTGCCTTTTCCACCAAGACAGTTCCAGGGCTGGTTCAACGCCAGTGGCCAACCTCGGACCAGATCTTGGCACTTCAACAGCCAAAGAAGCTAGCTCTCAGCCAGAAAAACTGCATCCACTTTACTCTTTGCTGTCTAGGACCAAGAACCACTTATGTCAGGAGCTGAGGGTAGGATTATCATAAGCAACAAGACCAACTGTAACATGACAATGTAGCATGTATGGCAGGCTAGCATTATGACATGTTCATCTAACATCAATGTTAATGTATGTTTTTAACATTTAATGTTGATGTGAGAAATTAGTAGCTATGCTTGCTTGAGTAATCATAACTGACCAACAGCTTACTAGCTAGTCAGCCTGCACAACATGAGGAAAATCTGCAGTGTGCAATAAATAATTTTTTTTTTTTTTATTCATTGTGATTCAGGTAGTCTTCTGCAAAGTGTTTATTACACATGTTCATGTTTCAATGACAATTAAATAGCTTTTTATTGCTCACCACCACGAGCTAGCCAGCTAGCTTTTTAATAACAGTTAATTTTACCATGGTATACTGCCACTGGCTCACCCACCAACATATACTTATGTACACAGTGACGTAATGACAAGGCTCTATGGTGACTCCTTAGCCCATGGAAAAGCAAACAACTTGTTAGAAGGTCCACAAGATGAACCAACTTTGAACTAGCACTAGGTACGTGTTGGTGGAAAAGGGCTAGACGAGACCAAATGTAGCTCCACATGTTTGACAAGAGGTTAGAATACGGCCTTAAGGCAGTGCCACTTCGTCTTATGTTGGACTGAGGGCAGACTAGAGTGACTCATGACTCTGCTAGAGGTACACAGTTGTATCATAGGGCGGGACAGGCAGAGGCTAGCTGCTTAGCATGCTAAATTAGGTAGAGATATCTGCAATACAACAACTGAATGTCTTTGACATAACATCAAAACTGTTATTTTTTCACACTGCTGATGAATTTAGTTAACTTCTGAATGTTTTCAACAAAAAATATTACAAATTGCACCTTTAAAGGCTATGTTAGAAGGCACAGAAGGCAGGATGTTTTGTTTGCACAGGTCTTTCGTGTCCAAACTGATCAGTAGATTAAGGTGCGTGGTGTCACAGGTTTCAACCCACACCATTAAATTAAATTATTATTAATTAAATCTGTTAATATGATCTTACTGTAAGCAACTGCAGGAATTTAACAGATAGCTAACCATGAACACACTGCAGGTAGGAACACTGAATGCATGGCTGCTACTAAAGTTCACTTAAATTATCTATTATTCTGCCATTTATTCCCCATTAATCCATTTTCCCACAGTCCAGAGAGTTTAATTTGCTTACATACCTACAACCCATAAATATGTAGTTTACTATAGCATGACCCACAAAAGCAAAACATTTTCACATTTGAGAAGCAAAAATGTCATTTTTGTGACCTGAAAAATGCTCAAAATGGATGTCAATAATTTTTTTTTGCTTGTTTAAGCAATTGATCAGTCGATTAGTTGACTAATTGTTGCAGCTTTAACTGTATGCTAACACTTTAGTATGTGCACAGGACAGACTAATATGCATTCAGACATTTAAAACATTGCATTTGGTCCTAAATCTGCTCGTTTGTGGTTCAACATGTTGAAAAATGTTAAAAAGTTAAAGACCACTTCTATATCTTTTTGTATACTTTTATTTTGAGGTATCCTATTTAATGAGTAGTGTCTATTCTCTCACACTGGTTTGATGTCAAATAACTCGATTTAGGTAATGTTTGAGTTAAGAGACCTGACTCTATTTTCCAACTGAGGGAAATGTGTTTGATTTCCCAACTTTCACGCATCCCTGGAATGTCATTAAGCCACCTGTTATTTCAGTGCCTTTTGTCATCTCATCCGTGCTGTCTTTCTCAGCTGTGCACCAAGCAAGGCACCAAGACTAATGCCCTGTCCACACTAATACGGGTATTTTTCCTCTCAGTTAAAAAGAAAAAATTCTGTCCACACGACCTTCATTTTACGGAATATCTCTGTACACACTAGAATGCCAAAATAACTGTGAACACTGTGGACCTTCAGATGATACTGGACGCAAGAGATGCAGAGGCTTTAGTCTGTCATGAAGCTGAGAAGCAACAACAAGTTACGTTATGAACCTAACATAAAATTGCTGGTTGAGGTTTTTGAAGTGTATTCTTTATTTTACGACAACACTGGTACATGTGTCCATCTCCAAATGTGTCTGTGCTGACCGTGATCTACTGCAGGTCACTGCAGGTCACACTGACTTCTACACCTATATGACATATATTTGATTTTTCAGACAGACATATAAAAGTATTTATAAGTACATTTTTTTTTTTTTAAAAAACAACAGACGTGTGAGTTAGGGTGTGACGCCATTGTTTTCTAAGGTCTTTGTTTTCCACACAGACACAAACCAGAGTTTTAAAAAAAAATCTTCACTCTGGAAGGCCTTTTAAAAAACCTCTGTTTCAGTGACATAAAGCACTGCTTGCGTGTGGACAAGAGGCTCAAACATAGAGAAAAATGATTGTTTTGTAAAATATCCGTATTAGTGTGAACAAGGCATAAGACAACATTCAGGATATTAAATACAGGCAGAGGAATGGACAGTGTAGATTTTCTGTAAACATTAGACGGAGGAGGAACTGTCCTCGGAGCCATTGACTTTCTCTTCCTAATAAAAGTTGGATGGCTCGGAGGCATCGAGCCCACTCTGTTTAGAAAAGTTCACACACATAAAAGTGACTGCGGTGATCAATCCTAAAGGGGCAGTTCACCATTAAGAGGCAGCAGGTGAAGACAGTCTGACGAGGTGAGGTTGCTCGATTCACTTGTAGTTGGACTTCCATTTGTCGTCTTCGTACAAGAGAGCCTGAGGACAAACAGACATACTAATACATACTCAACATGCAGATATTTTGGTCAGTAAAAAATATGATTGGATGGATAACCATTTTGGGGACTAAAAGGCTAATAGGCTAATAATTGAATAAAAATGTATTATATTCTAATTCTATGTTTCCAGTCCAGCCTCCACAGTGTCTCCTTATGCTGCTTTTCCATTGCCGGTATTGCCTCGACTCTTTTGGCATTTCTACAACGTGAGAGCAGGGACCACCAGGGATTATCAGGGACTATCAGATACTATTTCTAGTCCCACTTCTGTTGAGGATCCAAGCGAGCCATTGCGATACTATACATGACAGACTGGTTGATCCAGAATCGTCGCTGCATCAGCATGTATGTGTGTCATCATGTCGTGATGCAGGTTACTGAGTAAAGCTAGTGGGAAATTGTTGAAAACATCAGAACAAATTTTTTTCGAGTAAGCCCTATCTTAATAAATCAACCACAGATTTTAAGTGTAAACAAGTCTCTCTTAATATAGCATTTCATTTCAGAAATTCTAATTTACAGTTTTAAGTTTCATCCTCCATTGTTGCTTCAGTTGCCTCTAGTGTCGAACTGAAGACAACGTCACAATTGTTTATGCTGCGTTGCTATGACAACCAGCAGCCATGCACTGGCAGCCAAACCGAGCCAAGTCGTGACGAGTCGAGGCGAGGCAAGTCAAGCTGATAGCAGCAGTGTGAAAAGTGAAAAGCAGCATTAGACAAAGTCTGATCCTTGGACAAATGCAGTTGATGAGACCTGTAGTTTAGTGTTCTGTGATGGTTGTGGATCTCTGAGTCAGTTCAGTGTCATGTCATCACCTTGCTCTCCAACACTCGGCTGTGTAGCGGACTGCTCAGCTCCTCCAGTGTCTCGGCTGCAGGTCCGTTCAGAGTCTCAGGCAGCAGGAGGCCCAGACATCCTGCAGACAGGCCACTCAGACAGAACACTGTGAAGGGCATGGAGCTGTGCAGAGCCCGCTGCAGCGCACGCACGCACGCGCATGCACGCACGCACACACACCACACACACACACACACACACACACACACACACACACACACACACACACACACACACACACACACACA
>JAPQRN010000008.1:24584135-24600954 GCA_037367275.1 Coranthus polyacanthus | reverse complement strand
TTTAAGAGGGATGTAGGACTAAGGATTAGTTCACCCACAGCTGAGCCACTGATGTTACTGTTATTATATTCTGTTAGGAGGCTCCTCACTGACCATGAACACATAAACACACTAAGAAATAATATGTTGTGTGCATTTTAATTTGAGGATGTCTGAGGGCTTGTGATTAGATTTTTTCCATTATTTCATAACATTACAGCAGCTAAATAAAGTCCACATTTCTTTATTTTATGCCCATAGGTAAATTTACCCTCTGCATTTAACCCATCCAAGTCCACACAAGGAGCAGTAGCTGCCACTGAAGGCACCCGAGGACCAACTCCAGATCTAAACCAGTACCTCGGTCAAGAGCACTGACAGGAATCAGATATAGATCAGATATTCCAACGGAAATACGACTAATGTCTGCAGTACAGGTTCAGAGAAGTAAACAGGATCAGACTACAATATGCATTTTACAGCTACATTCAATATAGCATTAATTTGATCAATAAAAGCTCCTTTTTGCAAAAAACAAAAACGTATCAGTCTTGCAACCCGTGTTACTGGTGTTTCTTTTATGTGGTATACACCACCTTAAATGCTACACAACTACCTACCCTAAAGATTTAACCGTCTTTGTTTGCTAACAAATGTGTGATAACTAACTAATGTTAGGTAGCCTCTCGCTAAGGAGTTTTTGTTGATCAAACACTATGAATGTAGTTCTTAGATTTTAATATTGTAGTCTTTTCTGCCCACTTCTTCTGACATTTCAGAACTATTATTACAGAAATTTGCTATTACTTCCTTTGTAATGTTCACTAGTATCAGTGAGAGATGTTACAGAGTGACATGTTGGATGCAAACGCTTGGCAGGTAGCTTAGCACGCAGTTGTTAGCAAACAAAGAAAAATGTATGTGTCTTACATTACTGGTGTATACAGTATTTACACAGCCTCAAATGGAACACAACTATAATATATATAGTAACACATATTTAACATTCAAATGTCTTTGTTTGTCGTGTTGGGTGTTTGTTGCTAAACAAAGACTTAGTGAAGGGTCAGTTCATTCTACAAACAGTATTGTCTGAGTATCTGTAACCTGATGTAGCTTATTTGTCTGTGCTGTGGTCTGAAAATGATTAAAAAACATCACTGAGCTTCAAAAGGTAGTGAAAGGAACACTACTTTTTTTCCCCCCTAAAAGGAGAAACATTTCACCCAGTGCAACATTGGTGATGTGGTTTTAATCGTTCAGAGACAACAGTGAAGCTGTATGGTAGAAAACCACCAGACTTATCCTTTAAGAACATGTAAGAAATGTTTACACAGATATGTTTGTTTAGCGTGGTGCTTGTGCATACCTGTCCTGCTGTGTTGTAGAGGCTCTCTTGTGCTGTGCTCAGCTCGGAGCAGACAAACTCCTCCTGACTCAGCTTCTCTTTGGTCTGCTGCAGGTCTCGGCTCGTCTCCTCCAACCTGTAAGACAGCGGTCGCAAATTATACGCTGCGGGTGATGGTGGAACGTCGTTGCCGTGAGTCCTTTAGTCAAACGCGGACTCTTCTCACCTCTGCTGCTTCTCATTCAGGTCTACAGTGCACTGCTCCAGTCTGGTCTTACTGTCCACAAACAGCTCATTCACCTGCAGAGAGAACAGAGAGTGAGGATGCATTCCACACATTCTGTCTAAATAAGCAGCCCGCTCACTTTTCTGGAAAGGTCACGACTGCCAGTCACTTTCATCATGGCTACACCTTGGATGAAGCAGTACAAACACAGAGACAGACTTGCATCTTGTTCAGGCTACTATGTACGGCTGAGTGACACGGCCAAAAATGTTCTGCTAAAATTTCCATATCAGCTGATATGGAGAATTATCCCAATAAATGTGAAACCATTATTTCTTTCAAGTTCAAAGGCTGATTTCTGTTTTTTTTCTGATTTGAAATTTTTACAAGACGTAACAAGATGAAAACAATATAAAAGAGGAAACAAGACAAAAACGTAAAAAATGAAACAAGACAACCATAGCACAAAAGATGAAAAAGAAGTAACAAGATAAAAAACAAAAAATGTAAAAGACGAAGAAAGACAAAAATAGTGTAAACGATGTACATGACAAGACAAGAAAAGCAGCAAAGACAAAAAAAAAAGAAAAAGAACACAAGACGTAGAAGACGAAAACAAAATGAAAAATGACGTAAAAGACATAACAAAACAGACACACCTGCACTCTCTGATTTCATAATTTAGTGCAAATTCTTATCATCAGGATGACACTGTTATTTGTAGTTTTAAACTCAGTTTTAGTTTTAAACTGGTCCGAACATGAGAAACAAGGCAATTCAGGCAATTTCAGACGTGTTAGGACCCTGAACACACACACCTTCTTGAGCTCCTCCTCCATGACAGCGATGCGATCTGTGTACTCTGCGATCTGCTCCTCGTGAGAGCCGATCTGACCCACCATGCTCCTGAAACACACAAAGCACACCGCTGTGGGTTTATACAGCATGTCATACACACACGCTGCTGTTCTGACTTAAACAGATGAAGCATACGGCAGACTGAGGTTAGATTCGATGCATTTTGTCTGGATGCTCTGCTGCAGGTAAACCAGGACATGTCATGTGACCTACTCGTAGTTTTCTGCAGACAGGTAGACTCCGTTCTTGTCTCGGGTGGCGGCCAGGTCGCGCTTCAGACGCTCAATCTCCTCAGTGTACTCCTGAAATGACAGAGACACACTTTCAGACACTTTCATGTTGTAACTCTTCTTCATTTTTCATACATTCGTGTCTGATTGAGCTTGTGTACCTTGATGAGTGTCCTCTTGGTGAGTTTCTGGTTGACCTCTGGCTTGTTCATGATGTTCTTGGCTCTGCTGGCATACTCTAGCGTGCTCAGAGTTTCCTGCACAGAGAAACAAGTCGGCACGTTTGAGGACAGTGCAACGCAAAATTGGTGCTGTGTATGTTTTAAAGTTACCAAAACATGATGAGAGACTGTTTTTTGAAAAGTGCATATTTAAATCCAAAACCCACCTCCAGGTTGCTGGAGGATGGGGAGACCGTTGCAATGATGGAGGTTTTTGTTCGTCCTCCCAGCGAGTCCTGCAGGATTCTGGTCAGCTTAGACTCTCTGTGATGAGAGGACATGACAATTAGCAAAGTATGTATGAGAAATCATAACTCAAGACAAAATAAACATCAAACTGTGAGTGTGTGTGATGTGGAGTATGTTCACATGGTCATCCTAAAGATCATGTTCAATAAAGATCTATATAATGTATATATAATGTGAAGTGATTGAATATTTTGCAGTATCTTTTTTCAGCGTTGCATTTTATACAGTCTCTGCTCACTCGTCTCACAGATAGTGACACTGAAAAACGTTAAATGTTATATATCCGGCTCTTTATCTATCTTACGACGTATGGAAAGAGTCATAGTTCGCATTTTGCAGGATGCTTCATTTCCTGATCCTGCAAGTTTGAAGCTGTGAAAATAAATCCAACTTTGCATAAGTTCCAAATCCTTCGAGACAGAATGCAAAAGGTGAGAGCAGAGATTTACACGCGGCTCTTTTTTTCCCTCTCAACACATCACCACGTGTTTCTAGGCTGCAGATTGTACCTGTACGGGACGTGAGGTCTTTTCTCCACTAGAGCCGTGATGACTCGGCCCAGTGTCAACAGAGACTGGTTGATGTTTCCCGCCTCACGAGCTCGTTTGTCCACCGCACCCGAACGCCCGATGTTCTCACTGCCGGCCAGATCCACCTGGACAGGAGAGGAGATTATCTGTCTTAAAAGCCCTCTTCTGTACACAGCAATTCATTTTCTGTTCTAATAATGCAAAATGAAAGGACAGCATTAAAAGCATCACGGGTACACAGATGCCACCTTCTAGTTTGAAATCCTCTCAGTGGAAAACCAAGACAGGATTACCCACCAGATTGAGTTTGCCGATCTTGACCAGCTCTTCTCCTTCCAGAGTGATCTCCTTCATGTGAATTGTGACCGAGAACACAGAGTGGGAGCGACTAACCACAGACACAGCACAGAAAAACAGTGAAGACAAAAGTAGAGTAAGTACTGGTGAGCAAAAGAAACTGAGGTTTGAATGTGTTCTTAAAAGCATGACAGAGAACAGGACTTCATTTTTGTGTGTGTGTACCTGGAGTAGGCATTCATGAGCGTGGAGGCGGTCCTCCTCTTGGCGGATCCTCTCTCCAGGATCTGATACACTTCATCTTTGTTGTGAACTGTCACCTCCTCCAGACCCTTCACCACCACACCACGCTGCAACAGTCAGCAAGAGGAGTTCAAGATTTGGGATAAACAGAGGGGGGGAGACCTAAATGCAGTTAGAAAACTAGAAAAAGAAGTTACTTTGCTTATTGATTACCTTGTTGCGTGGGTCATCAAAGAGCTGCAGCCGCTCGGTGACGTCCTCGCTGGGGCTGAGCAGATCAAACAGCTCCTCGTTGTAGATCTCCAGCAGAGACACTTTGACGGAGAACTCGGTGCCATTCTCAGAAAGCTTCTCAAAGATCTGGTGCAGCGTTCTGGGGATGATGCCGGCCAAAGGGTCCTAAGAAAAAGAGTAATACGGTATATAAAAAAGACATCCCAGTACCTAAACCTCCACAAATCTAATCAAAACCCTGAGTCAACTCCATTTCTCTTCAGTGTTTGCTCTCATGTTTTGTGAATTTCATTACAGTTTAAATTCAGGGATGTAAACGGTGACAAATGAGAACCCCATAGTGAGGTCCGGGGACATCGCCCCAAGGGAAGGAAAGGTTTAAAATATCAGCTTTAAAAAGGTGCATTTACAGTCCATTTTTGAATCAGGGTCAAGGAAAAACTTACCCTGGAATTCATTGCACTGAAATGTTTGACTTTAAACCCATCTTCATGGTAAGATGTGGTCTGAATTTCACAAAGTTTTATGACAGACATTCTGTGGCTGAGGTTTATATATCCACACATATTTTAGGCCTTAGCCTTACTTTTACTATTTGGCAATTATTTCTAGTTCATCTTATGTTCTACTTATGTGATTACATTTCACTTGTCAACTGTTAATTGACACCCTTTTTTAACTTGTGTTAGAGATAAACTCATTAATACATGGCAATAGGACGTTTTACAGGCCATCGGTATCTGTGATAGAAGCTGATGGCTAATATCAACTGGCATTACTGACTCTGAAGGAAAATAATAGCTCAAAATATACAAATTGTGTCAAGAATCGTCTAGATCTTTTACAGGTAGTTTGAACTGATTGATTCATTACTCTGAGCTTGATGTTCAATGATCCAGATTCAATTATGTAGGTATTTATAACTTTGACTTACAGTACATGTCAAGTTCAATAGTTATCCAGTTTCTAAAGTAGCCCAAGACAGTTCATTTCTGACCATGTCATTTTTTTTTCCTCAGGGTGATATCGGCCGATTGATCAGCTACCGGCTTCAAATCATCACTATTGGATCAGACTTTAAAAATCCACTACTGGTCGATTTTTAACTCGGATGATCTGGGTTTTGGTTTGAAGTTAAATTTGGGATTTGAATAACCATCTCCCATGTCTTACCATTTTTAAGACTTTGGAAAATGCCATTTAAGGCCTTATGTTTTGATTCATTAATTGAACGCAGTTCAAGGACCATCTAAACCCTTTAGAAACAGTGGACAAACCCTGCACACAGGTATCTAAAAAGGTACACAGTGCTGTAGTTTACAACTCAACTCACCTCCTCCCACGTGAACTCTTCGTCTGGACTCCTCTCCCCCTCCATGGTGAATGTCTTTCCTGTTCCAGTCTGACCGTAGCTGAACAACAAAACAGAAACAGAAGATGTAATCAGATTATTACTGTTTTACTATCGCCATAACAGCCATCACTGACATGACTCTGTCCAGGGCAGTAATTAGGCTCAAGTTGTGTTAACAGGAAAGAGGCACTTACGCGAAAACAGTGCAGTTGTATCCCATGATGACCTCATCCAGGATGGGACACACGACGCTGCGGTACACTTCAATCTGTTTAGCAGCTTGACCGAACACCTTGAACACAAGTCATGAAGAAATAACAGATAAGGAGAGCATTGACACTGATGATGTGGATACTGATGTTCATCTGGTTCCAGTCTGCAGAGCAACTCAGAAACCGGTGTCAGGCTGGATTCCCTTTGATCAGTTTTTCTCACCATGTCGAACGTATATGTCTTTCTGGATGCCTTGTCGTTCACCCCTCCCGTCCTCACAATCACCTCCTTCCTGTTTTGATCGCAGTCGATGACGCCGTGAGACGACTTGCGCTCCATCGTGTTGAAAGGCCTGAAAATACAACAATTTTAATTTTGACAAACTGCTGATGACTGCAAGTGGCTGATAGTTAGATTAGACAGCGTACAATATGAAAGTTAATCATGATATCTTTTGTTTCAAGCATTTCTGTCAAGCTGGCTTTGGTTCTGCGACATAAACACAAAAAAAAACTGCACCTGCTACACATTCAAACAGTCTCAACCCTTCTTCAGGTTGTTTGATTCCCACACATCTTTACATTCCATGACTTTTCAACGACCAATTGTATAATCTCCATGACCAATCATAACCTTTAAGGACATGAACAGAAGTGAACTTTAATTTTCATACAATAATTAACTAATCAGCAACCTTTGTCATTCTCTTATTGTCGGTAATGTTCATTTTCTCTTCAAATAACTATGAAGCTAATGAGTTATTTTCTAAGGACTGTAATAACATAGATCCAAAATTATGCAAATAACGATAACATGCCTCCCAGGGAAGAAAATGTTGAAAATACCAGCTTTAAAATGTGGATTTCCAGTTGATTTTTGCATCACGATAAAATGAAAAACCCACACTCACTGCTCCAAAAATAACGCTGTTTATTTCACTGAAATGTGTGATTTTGAAACCCACCTTTTTGAATGTATGTGGTCTGAATTTCACAATGTTCTACTAAAGATATTCTGAAGCCTAAGGTGCAGATCCACATTGAAATGTAATTTTTAATTGTCAGTTGACACCCCCTGAAAAAACAAATCTCATTCGAAAAGCTAAGGAGTTTGCATCCCTACAAATTAAGTTCCATGACTTTTCCAGGCCTGGAAAATGAGATTTTAGAAGTCCATGACTCTTCTGAGTTTTTCATGATTGTGGGAATCCTGCTGAGTTCTAGGATTTGGAGCAAATTCCATTTATTAAACCAGTTAAAAAAAACATGCTGTACAGTTATATTCAATTCTATTTATAATGGAATAGGTTTACAGCTGTAATATGCCACATTTCCACATTAAAATACTATGTCAATAGCGTCATATCCCCTTTACTAACGTTTAATGTTTCTTGCAACAGTTTCATTATAGTGAAATTACATAATGTGATTATATGTAATGTGAATGCAACAAAGCTTTTTGTTATTGTTTGTAATCAACAGACCCCACAAATTACATACTATGTTCTTTAACTATTAATAATAATAATGATAACATGTTTGAGCATCGAAGTTACTTTTTTGTAGAACAGGAAACTGAATCTGTGTGTTTCAGATGTGGATTAGACTTTGGGCTGCTGGAAAGTATTATGGAAACACTTTGAGAATTTATAGTTTCAACTGTAATTGTTGCACCTGTTGTCAATGACCTTGCAAGGGAAAAAAGCGCAGAAAACCCGTGCAGAGCTCAGTGACTGAGGTTTTAATCACAAGTCAGACACAAACTGGACCGAGTGATAAAGCTGCTTCTGTTCCACTTCCCAAACAGGATTAGGTGTATTATAGGCAACCACTGCAGACCACCAAGAGTATGAGGACAGTTCATTGTTGAATTCACAAAATCACAATTGAATTACCACCTCCCTAAGTCTCCTCATCTCTGCCTCTTGCTTTTGAGAAGATTTTGAACCAGGCTGCAGGGTTGTGTTCCATTTCAGCCACAAAGGCTGGTGATAATGATAACGTGATTTCTGTCGCTTTAACGCTAAATTCCACCGGTTCCATCCGTGTTTGCCAGGCTTTAACTTCTGACTGAAAAGGTGAGTAAAATACAGGTTTCTCTCCTTACCTGCATCTGACAACCACCTGGATGTTTCTCCCCTTTTCCTCCCGTTTAATTCCACTCAAGTTGTGTGAAGCCATGGCTGCAGAGTTCCTCTGCAAAGTTCCCCTGAAATATGTTTACACACCTCAAATTAGCATGTTGTAAATAAGACAATTTCAGGCTATCAACTCGAAGAAAAATATGCTAGTTCCCATCAAATGACTAACGGAAAAGTCAGTAGTTAGCATTTAACTAAATACCCCGGGAAATGTCTGTTTCTACTGTCAACTACTTAGCGAAAAGCACAATTTTAGCTAGCACTAGCAATATTGGAATTAGCGTCTATCCAATCTTACCCAACAACGGCGTCTTCCTCCCCTTTCCGAAATTACCCAGTTATTGTTTCCACTGGCAAAAATATGTTCAAGTTATTTCGTTATCGTCCACTGTCTGACTCCTCCAACACTGTCTCTTTTCACAGACAAATCCTCTGGCGCTCTAAACCCTGTGACTGGAAAGATTTCAAACTGTACTTTTAAATTTCGCTCAACCAATAACAGGGGAGCAATGGCAAACAAACGATGCCGTTGGTCAGAATCGGCACGTGACAGCTTTGGCTCGGAGCATCACGGGATTTTGCGCCAACGCCATATTGGAGCGGGGTTTTGTTTTGCCTTGTTCAGATAGGTTCAGACAACGGAAAATGCGATATAAATAATAATATCATAATAATAGCGATGTAAAGAAAGAAATGAGAGATACTGTTTAAAAGTATGTTATTTTATGATGTCCATCCACCATAAAAGTAATCTTCACTCGCTTATTTTTAACAGGTTTTCAAACAGTTGGGTTATAAATTATAGGCATTTACCTATGATATATGATATGCAGTTAATTCATATTCATATAAAATCGCTACTGGGTTTACTTTACTACTGGGTAGTAATAGTAGTATGTTTTATGTACCCTTTGAAAATAACTTTAAAATGCGTAACATTAAAATACAGTAAATAATAATTTAACTTCTGCAGCATTTATTTTTGCTGTTGTTGTCGTTTTTTTGCTGTATTTTTATTTATTTTTTTTTTTTGTCATTTTAACAGGAGTAAACCCCGCTCCAATATGGCGGGGGCACATATGAAGCTATTGGTAGAGAATAAACAGCGGAATATTACCACTAGGTGGCGGCATTGCTCAGGAAACCGTTGTCCTTCTTATTGCTGGACACCGTGTGCAGGTAAGAAAGCTTCTAGTTTACTAAGGAATCCTCACAAATATTAATGAAGGGCAATAACGTCTTTACACTGTCCATAGCCGACATATGCGATGTTTTAAAGACGGTTTTGGAAGATTAGATTTTGAATATAGTGGGAAAATGAACTCAAACTAAATTATGTAGGCTTACATCCTATTAAAACGTATTTAAAAAAATAGAAACATGTTCCCTTTTCTATCAGTCTATCAGTATCAGTTTTCTGTCCGTTATATTTTACACATGAGTGCGAATGGTCCTAGAAATAACAATTTTAAGAAAAAGCATGGATTGAAATGAAAAAGGATCATTTACACACCATTTATACTACTTTGGGTTACCAGGAGCCGACTTGCAGACTTGTTTTGTTAATGACATATTACAAATAATTTCGAACCTCTTCTTTATTGAATTATATAAAAGTTAATGCTTTTTCTGAACTTTCAAGTCATTAAAAACAAAATTAAATCGCTAAATTACTTTGCAGGAATACATAAAAATAAACTAATGCTGCAGGTTGAAATGTTAATAAACTGCTGATAAATGGATTTTGTCTGGAAGAAAAACTTGAATTCACTACGTATAGAGAAACACTTACAAACACACACACTTACTGTCAGCTAGCCTGCTAATTTGTGCCTTAATATATTGTGCAAAGTTCACATTACTGTTACCAAACGTGTGTGTTAACATTTTGCAAGTAGCTGAAGGTGTTTAACACATGTCGTAGTTAGCAGTGTGGTCAGTGATTTCAGTGAGTTAGCAGTAACATTAGCTCTCTGAGTTTCACTCAGTCAGACTTCTGGAGCTTCTGGTTAATAAATTAAACACTTTTTTTCCTAACAGACTGTAGTTAAGTTTAAGAAGGTACACTAACAAAACCTTCAAAGGACTTGTGCAAATGCTTCAAGTTTGCGATCTTACTGTGTCAGTAAGTTAGCAGTGGTGTTAGCTTACTCATCAGCTCTTGTGCTTCTCTAGCTCCACCCTTTTTTCCAAATATGGTCTCTTCTGGCTCCAAAAACACAAGATGGTGATGGCCAAAACACAAATTCAAATAGATGAAAAATTCAACAAGTAATGGGTGACGACACGGTAGCTATTTTTTTTCTTTCTTTTTTGGTTGGAGTCTGTTTTGTGCTCAGAAACGGTCATTTGTTGATGTTAGCCAGCTCCATTTCTAAGCTAACGACTGTCCAGTTGCGTACATCCATGATAACATCTTGTACAGTGATTTACACTAGGTAGAGGACTCAGGTCATTTTTCTTTTGCAAAAATCCTTACGCCCTATAACTGAGTTCTTTAGTTCCTCTCTTCTGCTCACCTTCGTGAAAACACTAGCTACTGATACAGAGATAGATGTCAACACACAAAGCACACACAAATCTTTCTGCTCCACAACATTTTAGAGACAAATATTGTGCTTCTTGCTCCATTACATTTATTACCAATAACTTACTACTTTCCATATTATTAATATAATATAAAAATCAACTAATACATTATGATGTTGACCACATGGCCCAAAACCTCTTTTTATGTGGCCCATGAGAGCTTGCAAAGAATATGATTGTCACATAAAACTATCCTGCTGCTTTTCATAAGTATAGTGAACATAAACAATCATGTCCCACAATGTATCTTGATTTTGTTAATTAGCAATGAAGGCATCTAGCCACTAGATGGCAGTTTTCTGATGGTTAAAAAAAATAAATGTATTATTCACTTGAAAATTTTGATATTTGATGGATGAGTAATGATGAGCATTTCTTAATCTCATAAATTAATGGGATTTTGGTATAATAACAGACATGTGAGTGTGTGTACAATATTTCTACGTCTACGTGCAGGCATATACAATTGATGCACAAGCAATGGTTTGTGTTACAAACTAACTTTGGAAATAAATTGTACAATAGTTGTGCACTTGAATATCTGCTTGCCATTATTTTTCCTAGGCTTCTACTTTCAGAGGTAGTTATTAAGTTATTACTAAAATCAACAATAATTAAATGAAGAGGCACTTATGTAATGTAAAGAGTATATAAAAAGTAGATACATTTACATAGTATTGCAGTTACAACCGGCCCTTTGAGGACAACCATGATGCTGAAGTGGCAAGTTCATGAAATTGAGTTTGACACCCCTGTAGACTATTATTATTGAAGCTACTCAGTACAGTAATTAAAATGAGTCTTAGAATTGTTGCAGCATTAAACATAAACATATCAATGCATTTTCTCCACCACTGAAAAGTTTGTCACAGCTTAACCGTACTGTAAAACAGCTAAATTAAAACAAAATATCACTGTTTTAACAATCTGTATTCAACTAATGCTTAAAACACGTATAAACTAATGCTGTATTTGAAGCCAAACAGATATACTGAATAAATCAAATGAAATATGAAATGAATCCTTCCACGCATGCACCTTGTCTGTTTCAGGTCTATGAGAGTCAAGCAGCAATCCATCTGCTGAGGACCGTCCGCCCACTCAGCCCCCTGAGGACGACGAGGGGGTTGCCCTTTTAGCTCTGCATGGCAACCCCTTTAACACACACACACACACATATGCACGTACGAGGCAAAGACACGCTCGAAAACACATCATATTATAATCTACTCACATTTTACTGCGTTTATGCACAGTAATGGTGAAACGTGTTTACCCCAGTGGCCACAGTTGGTATCGCAGCTTTCAGCACAGTCACATAATGCACACCAGCCCAAAAAGCACGTCTCCTGTTCTTAGTTATTTGAAAAGGAACTGGGGGAAATGTATTTTTTTTATTATTAATATATTGGTTTAAATATTACTCCTTTACTACTTTTTAAAAAAAAAACCAAGCTGATGTTTCCTATATTTCATTTTGTGTTGCATCATTCATTGTAGTTTTTATTTAGTTTTTGTCATTTTTATTTTTATTCATTTATTTCAACTACAATATTTCTAACACTGCCCAGGACATGTGAAATATCTTTGTTATTAACAAGGATTCTTACGTTTTGAAGCCCTATATATGGTACATATATATATAATACGGCCAAAAACATCATCATAATAATAACCGTTTTCATATCAGGCAATATCGACAATTATCACTGTAAATTTAAAAACATTGTTTCTTTCAGGTAAAGGCTGATTTGTACCCAGATGGTTATTTGTGGTTTTAAACGTTTCTTTATGGTCAGCAGAACATGACAAATACCTTTCAAACAGCACAACATTCCATAAATGTAGAGGTCAAACCTTCAAAACAGTTAAGACGATGAAATCTTTTTTTCATCAAAACTTGCATGAGTAAAATTTAGCAAAACAACAAAACATTGAAACGTTTTGTAAGTGTTTTATTTGAAAATGTAAACAAAATAAATCCTTAAGACAAAAACACATATCACAGTAATGATAGCTATCGTGATATATTGCGATAACCATCTTTGTTGCAATATACGATTATATTGCAATAGCTATTGATATCGTGGTATAACATTTTCTTTAATCTTTTTGGTGTATTTTTTTACATTTTCAAATAAAATGCTTACAAAATGTTTCAATGATTTGTTGCCTTACTTAATATAATATAATATAATATAATATAATATAATATAATTACTGTTTTGTCGTCCAGCCCTAACCGTATATAAATAATTTCATAGAACTTAAATGGAGAACCACAACAGCATATACGCTATGTATATGAAACAGTGAAATATGAGGATTGCTTGTTGATTTTAAAGCAGCTTTAATGGGCAAAACTACATGATAAGGCTTTAAGTTTTCTCTACATTAACCAGACTCATATATAAATGTTTCAGACTGAAATAGTGGTCATCTTGGTTCTGTCCAAGCCTTGCTCCATGCTGACCCGAACACCTCCGGACTGCACTTCCAACCAAAGAAACGTCTATGTGTTACAATCTGGTGTCCAGCAAAAACTCCACTTCATTACCATAACAATTTTAACCGAGAGGGTGGAAGCAAAGTGAGGTGGGAACAATCGTATTGTTTCTTCCCCCCTACACACTCTCTCTCTGTCTGTCTCTGTCTTTTTGTCATTGGCAGCCCACTCAGACCGCGGGTGACGATGACCCTTTCCGGGGGCGATGCCAGAGAGAGAGCGATCCAGAGCGGGTAACTTTTTGGTTGGGCGGCCAAAGCAGTTAGGCTGCCTTCACCTCGAGAGCAGCATCTCGGCTTCTCCTCTTCTTTCTTTTTTCCGAGCGAGTAGAGGAGGCCGTGGACTCGGTGGGACCGTGACGGAGAAAAAGGAGGATTTCCCTTCACTGCAGGTGAAAGTGAGTTTGGAACAAGTTCCTTTGTCAAAATAGTGAACGTGCAGATTACTTTAGGCTGACTTCATAATGGGTTTAAATGGAGAATTGCATGGTTTTTTGCAAAATCTCTTAACAGTATGGATTTGTCGAAGAATTCATTATATGTGGCACCAAAAAGCTGGAAAATTGAGAGAAAAGTATAGAAATTATGTCATTTGAGTTCATTCTGTTCACTTTGGTGGTTTACTGTCTTCTAATGCTCAGCTTCTACATCATATTGTCCTCTTTTATGTTTAGATTTCTCAGCATATTTTAGGTTCAAACTAGCGGAAAAAACTAAAATATCTAAGTCTCACTTAGCTTCAAAAGTGTTAAAAAATTACACTGAAATATCTAAAAGTTTAACAACATCCGCTTTTACAATATCAGGCCTTTAGTGTTGTAAAATTCAACAGAAAAATATACAATATATCTGGTGTCTGGAGGGAAATATTACAGACACTGAGTATCATTTATGCTGTTCAAAAAGGGTTTTTGCAGCTCTGATTTGAGTCTTTTATTGGTATGGTGCATTTCCTCAGTGAAACCAACTAGTTTCTATTCTACATGTCCATGTAATCAAAGCTAAAGCTGCATCTGTGAAAAGTCAACTAAATGTTTACCTAAATATATTTGCACTCCTGATTTGAGTTTTTTTTTTTGTTGTAGTGTATTTTCTGGATGATACCAAATAGTTTACATTCTGTATATCCTTGTAAACAAGGTTAAAGCTGCATGAAAAAGCAGAATTCAACAAAAATTTTCACTAAATCTTGTAAACAGCAGGGAAAGGGGGAAAAGGGATTTCATATTTGAACATATTCTTCTATCTACAGAAATGTTTCGATTATGGTGCAAAGATAAAACATTTTTTTCTTATCAGGAGGGAAGAAAACGACCTATTGTTTTGCTCTTGTGTTTTTCACATCAGTGATGAAACGTGACCTCATGCTGACGTTATGAGGTCCTAAAGGTTGTAGAAACAGCCCGAAACAGCAGATGACGGTGTAAATCCTGCAACTTGGAGAGAAATAGCCACAGAAAGCAGTAGTTTGATTTCAGAGGTAAAACAATAAAACCAAATGAGTCCAGTGGCAGAAAATGAATCATTAATCTTCAAAACAGACGCTTGTTCCGGCTTCTAAGATAAAAGATTCTGTCTTATTTGATTTATTTTCTCTTAATTAATGTCCCATCACTGAGATTGAAATCTCTTTATTAAGCAAAACCTGCAACGGAGACTTTGTTACAGCAATATATACGACTAACAAACAACAAAGACAGATGTCACAACACAAAGATTGAATGAAAGATGGCACAGACTGCATGGTTTTCACTTGTGTACGTGATTGTAAATGTAATATATTCTTATTTTTCTGTGTTGGTTGAAACATTTGAATATATGTCACCTCAGGCTTAGGGTCACTGCTGTGGTCATTTCATTTCCTTTGTGGTGGCCCTTATTGGTCTCATTTGGAGACTTAGATTTAACTGTTTAATGTGTCATGTCTGAGGTTATTTAAAGACCAATAATGCAGAGAATTTAGCTGCTAAATGCACATTTGGCTCGAAAACTGTTGAAAAATTACTAAAAGCTGAATCTACAGTTCTTCAGTATTCTGGAGATGTGGCTTAAGGGTTCTAATATTTTTGATATTTCATAAACCTTTGCTTTGTTTTAAGGCCTTTTCCTTTGTAAATAGGATTAACGTATGTTTCTGACGTGTACATAAGAACCAGGGCTGGGGATCATTCAAAAATTTCAGCCACTGTATTCAACATTAATACCTTGGTTTTGATACCAGTTCCTAAACAATATTTTTCCCAATATCAATATTTCCAATTTTAACAAAAAGAAAAGTACTGATCTATCTATCTATCTATTTGCCAGAACTTGAAGTTTGGTATCAAGCAATACCAGGAAGTTTTGGTTACTCGATAGTATCTAAGCAGTTCAGTTGGTGCCATGAAAGTACTGAAGTTCCATACCTTGCCCTAAAAGAACACTGTGTCGCTCCATTTGATGATAAATTATTCTCTACCTTTGTTTCATTTTGTGCATTTGACACTGGATTCACAAATCTTCTGATGCCCAAACAGCGCAAAATCATCGACTCTAATTCTTTCGTATTTCTTCTCCGGATACAGAAACAGTTCAAGTTGGCTCCTTCACAAAGCTAATTATCCTCGTTTGATGTCGACCGACATGCTCTGAGAGTAACTGCGACACATTCTGGCTCCCACAGATAATGTTGAAGCCATTCACTGGATCTGCACGGTCATTGACGGGCCTGTCTATTATCTGACACTCGGCAGTCAATACATTTCCCATGAATATGCAATCGCTTCTATTGATGGCTTGGTTAGAGACTCCGTTGCTGACAAAAAAAAAAAAACATGTTCAAAACCCCTGACTCATCTGCGGCAAAGATCACCAGATCGACCATCTCATCCTGAAATGAGAAATATGGGGAACACAGCTGGTTTAATGTGAATGATAGGAGCACATCAGAGTGATTTATGGTTATTTATTAATCATCCAAACGCCCCATCGTCTGTTTGGCTAAACCAGACTGAGCGTTTTCTCTCATCAAATTAACACCTACTAGTTCAAGACAAATATCTCTTACGGTGCTTTCATGAAACAGTATTATGTAGTTAAAGGGATTGGAGTAAGGAAATCTCCCTGCAGTTTTTTATGATAAAATGTTGATTTTAACCCCAAACTTCCAACATGTGCTGCAGGATAAACCAGAAGAAGCATTTCCTTGGAAACTGCGTCATCCCCCATTTGAAGACACCCACCGCTCTGACACCGACGCTATAAAATTCAAATGATTTATGGTGTTTATTTAAAAGTCTTAACATCTTTTCTCGACCGCGTCCCCAAAGCAACTGGAGAAGCCTTTTCGGAAACGGATCAGGTCGAACTTCAGTCGATCCAAAGCTGCAGATCATTTACTCATTGCCTTTCTCAAACAACAACAAAAAAAAATTTAAAGACAAAATGCACAGGAAGCTTTATTGATTCAGTCAGGGAAAATAGGCTTCTGCAGCAGCAAAGAATGTGGATAAAATCAGGTTTGGAAAAACTCAGATTGGCATTTTGGGGGATTTTAAAGCACAAGGGATCCCTATCCTTTCTTCTAAGTGCAGACATGTTTTATTAAGAATAGGGAAGAGTATG
>JAPQRN010000008.1:24556071-24584035 GCA_037367275.1 Coranthus polyacanthus | reverse complement strand
AAAAGTTACATTTGTTTATGAGGAGGTAAGAAAACTACGTATTATTTTATACTGCTCCTGTATCTTTCATATCACAATACTGATGAAACGTGACCTCACACTGACATTATGAGCTCCGAAAGGTCACGGAATTAGCTCGAGCAGCAGATGACTGCATAAATCTTGTGACGTGGAGAGAAAAAGCCTCAGAAAACAGCAGTTTGGTGGTTTTTGTTGTTTTCGGGTTGTTAAAAATGGTCAAACGGGGGAGCAGGCGGTAAGCAGGCGGGCTGAGCCTGAGCATCATTTGAGGATGAAGACAAAGATCCATATTAACAAAAACTGCAGATGACAGATGATTAATCGGCGTGGTGGGGTCTGTCGAGCCGCTGGACCCCCGGCTGACACCCTGAGCCACCAAACACAAAACCAAAACCCCCCCTGGAGCCTCAGCGGCCCGGAGGAGCGTGGGCGAAGGGTGGAAGCAGGGCACCGTCCCCACGGAGCTGTGTGTGAGCAAGGAGAAAGATTCTGTGTATGGGAGTCGAGGAAAGGAGGAGGGGTTTGTTCGGCATATTCGGTATTCGGACAGAAAAAAGACAGAAAGCGTGTGTTTTGTTACTGCATTTGTGTATGTGAGTTACTTACAGGAAGGCAAAGTGTGTATTTGTGTGTGCATGTGTGTGGGAGTGGATGCTTTGTGTATTGGAGCGCTAGAAAGTGTGTGCATGTGTTCCTCAGTGTGTTCACTTCTGTGTGTGTGTGTGCACCGACTAAACCCCCCATCTGCCACAGGGTGGGCGGCTCGCCACACAACGACAATACACACCAACATTTTTGTAACTGTGGGCGTTCAAAAGGCTTTCGGAGAGAGCCGTGGTCCTCCTGCTCGCTCTGTTTGTCTCCACAGCTCGGCGATCACTTCAATTTGATCACTTTATAATCAGTATGTTAACGCATCACACAGCTGCAGAGTCACATTTTAAACATGCTGTGTTTTCACACAGATGTTTACAATGATTCATCTACCTGAGAGCTGCAAATACTGCATCTACACAGGATTTCATGGAAACATCACACAAACATCACAGCATATTTGTTGAAGTGGACTTCGATAAGAAGCTGCCCTAGTAGCTCTAGTGGTACACTTTGGTCCAGGCTCAAATGCAGACCGGTGACAGTTTAAGGGACAAACCAGCATAATTATTAGCAAGTTGCTGGTCCACCACATGCCAGCAGAACAATGCTCTTTAGCACTGATTTTCAAACACCATACTTTCAAAAGATTCCCTCATTTGATGTTCTGATGTTTGTGCTGCTCCTAAATCTCCCATAGGTGTTCATTTAGGTTGAGATCTGGTGACATCACTTTCATCAAACCATTGAGTGAATCCTCGTTCCAGGGGATCTCTGGTTTGTGTGTATCCATGTGGAAAACAAATTGATTACAAAACCATGGCGTCACACCCCAATTCACACACATCTGTTGTTGCTTTGTACAATGAACATGCACCTGTATATGTCTATGTCTGGAAAAACAATAAGCATGGCAGATCTACAGGATATGTAGGTCATACAGGTGTATAAGTCAGTGTTTTACATAAGATATGGTAAGTTAGGGGGAAATACCAGTTTAGAAAAATAACTGTATTTGTGTAGACAGGGCATGAGAAGTGGATGTAGCCTCTCTGACATCACCCATTGGTTTGTAGACTTGGGTTTAGCGTTTTGTCAGTCGCCATCAAATCAGTCAAGCCATTAAATAAGGTCAGCTACCTGCTAAATGTTTGGTATTCTTTGCAAACACACTAATTAACAGGCTAACTAACACCATGCTATACTGAAGTAATGCTAACATAAGCTAACGTAGCCACTGTTGTCATGCAAACAGGCTGGGTATTGCAATTAAGTACGGGTGAACTTGAAACATTTGTGTCACAGAATCCTTTGACAGTCCTGTTAGTGTCGGCACCAAATCTGCTGTCAATCACACCTGACAGTCAACGCCCACGCGACACAAATCATAGCCTCCAATCGTCATTTTTGCAGAGTTAAGAACGCTCATGGCATGTGGGATAAATGACTCCTTGAATACATTTTTATTGTATTGCATCCACCAAGCACCATGAGTAGGACATACACGCATCTACAAAGATTGATATAAAGCATATTTTTGGTTGTGAAGATTATACATATCTGTGGTTTGCAGAAATTTAAAATGGCATGCCTGGAGCGTTTGTTCGTAGGCCTCCAGTTTAGGTGACTGTACCAGAAGAGTTTTGTTCACTAATTATAAAACTAGCTGACCAAGGCCTCATCTACCAAGATGGAGTCACTGCAATCATTTCTTAAGGATATAATCAACTGTAGACTGGGGTTCCCAATCCCCGGGCCCTAGACTCTGGAACCGGGCCGTGAAAACCCGTTAGCAAAGATAAATGTCTCTGGAAAACAGGCTCAGGGCTCGCACTGATGTTGAGTTAGTATTGATTTTTGTGTGTTTTGTGCAATATTTTAAGGTTGCTTTTAGACCTGTAGCACCACCCCCACCTCCCCAACCCCACGACGGTCCACCAGAAACTACTGCCCCCTTCGTGTATTAAAAAAAAAAAAACCCTTTCTGAGATATATACCCCAACTATCTAAACATCTACAAAATGAACTGCGACAAAACTTTGTACAGCCATTCATAATTCCTCCAGGATGAATACTCACTGTAGTCTTACTTTGATGGGACCTCTTTAAACCAATAGACAGCCTCCAGTACTGTCAGGATAGAGAGCTCAAAAGATGCAACAGCACACTTAACATCCACCAGGTCACCAGCAGCCCATCTTAGGCTTCCATTTGAGCCATGCTTAAACTGATGTAGTTCAGGCTGTGTTTCTGACACATGTTAAACACAGAAACTAGAAGATGTTCCCTTTCCAGTGAAGTCTAATACATGTATTATAAGCAAACCCTCCATGAAAAGAGTGGGTGTTAAAGGTGAATTTTAAGTTACAAAACTCAGTAATTTTATTTTTCAGTTTTAATGGTAAAACTCCTGACAGAGCCCTGACCACATGTTCAGCAGTAATAGTCTGAGATGTGGTGGCTTTCAGTTTTTTCTTGGAAAGTTACAACTGGATGTATAGTTTTTTAAAGGGGCAAAGTCAGGCCTGCTGTGCTTCCATCCAGCCGTGAATGAACTTGCTCTACTTTTGTTTTAAAGGAGGAACTTTTATTTAAAAAGACTGAACAAAATAGACAGTATTCTGTGAAGCAGTTTGTGACTGTCTCCATTCCTTTTTCATCAAGCTCTATCATCGGGTCAGAAAAGACATTTCTCAAAATATCCCAAAATCTACTGAATCAACTGGGACGGCATTGTGTAAATATATCCATAATTTCAAGTGGAATAATCCCTGTGGAATTAGTGATTTGACTCGCACAGATCTAAAACCGTTTCTCACGGGTTAGAGACAAACCTGCTGCAGCTTTGCAGCTCCTCAGGTGTCAGGGTTTTATTGTAAACCACCTCCTCATATGTCTGTCGGCTGAATGCATAATAAGCAGCTGTACTGAAATATCACTGCAGGAAATAGTTTGAGATGTTCTTTTTTGGTAAAAGTAGTGATGATATGGTTGGCAAGTGTCTATTGTGAATCACTAAAGGAACAATTCTGTTTTTCTCACATCAGTGAAAAACTGTCTCAGTCTTTTTTTTTTTTTAATCTTCTAAACTTGGTTGCAAATGTGCATCTTCACTCATCCATCAGTGCATTTCTATAGATCTTTGGAACAACAGGGGATGCAAATAAGACATTTTTTAAGGGAGTGCAAAGAAATGATTGCTCTCCTACTAATCACCCCATCTATCTCATCGGGCCAACAATAGCAAGACTCAGTGAGAGCAATAATCTGTTCCTGACAAGGCAGGAGAGAAAACAAATAGGCCTGTGCAGTCAGTGTGTGGGCTCAGCTGGCACAAAGACAACACAATGTAACACAATTTACCCGGATACCAGCCATATAAGCAGACGGGGATCCTCTCACATCACCGGAGAATCCTTTTATGGAAAAAAGTGCGACCGGAATTCCGAACGATGGGTTTTGTTTTTTTTTTTACTTTTAATGAGGCGAAAAGCAGCGTGAGGCACGTGCTGATGATTGTGATAAATGTTGACATTAAATATTAACATTTAGATTCAAACATCGGCTGCGACATTTGTTCAAGTCGAGCATATAAATGTTGATTATTGTCATTTCGTCACAGCATCTTCCCCGTCCTATTTCTGGAGTTCCCTTTTGTTTAGTCCATATTTGGTGAATGACGTAACGGGACACCCAGAGATTCCCTTTATAACCATACTGCACCATCCAGGAGCTATTTACAAGAGATGAGAGGCGGAACAGACAAAAATGAGGGCAAATACTGCAAATGTTTAAGGGAGAGTCGGGCAGTGAACTGATTTAATTCTACTACAGCATCAAATCGCTTTTTTGCAGTGTCAAAGACATGACAGCTAAAATAGTAGATGAAGTTTCTGCATCTCTCAGCAGTATTGTAGACGGTATTCCTAAAGATGTGTACTCAGCGGAGGGGGGGCTGGTTGTTTTTAAAGAAGAGCCTGTTGGGGAGGATGAATATGAAGGGAAACCTGGTGAGATCGAAGGCGGTAAGTGAAGTGGTTCTAGGACTTTAACTTTGTCAGATACTTGTGGTGTTATTTTCCTGAGTGCCGTGCGTAAAAGCTGCAACCACTTTAAATTAAATGTTTAGATATAGGTAATCCTCTACTAAATTCTTTTACTTTCACTTTTCCTTCTCAGGTGGTCTCCTGTTCGAGCAGAAGAGCGCACCTGAGCTGCCTCTCCAGGCCGACCTGACGCACTACGTGGCAACTTTACGCACGCATCAAGTGGCATTCACAGGCAAGTTCTCTGTGGACTCCAGAAGCGCGGGAGGACCGTGGACACCAGGGGACGCCATCAACGTGGTCAGCGCTGACATCGCCGCCCCGGGTCCGACCACAGGATCCGGATCCCCCTCGGAATCACCTGAGATTTACGCAGGAGGAGGAGGAGGAGGAGACGCGGAGGACGCGGGGGACGGTGCCATGGCGCACGGACAGCCGGACATCAGCCACATGTACGCGCCCACTCACGCCCACCCACACCCACACCCTCACCCCCACTCGGCCCCCTCCTACTCCTGCAGCGGAGACATGTACCAGGACCAGTCCGCAGGCGGGTACCTGGCGACCTCCACCTGCGCCGTGTCCTACCACCCGTCCCAGAGCTACAACTCCGCGCCCAAACCGACTGTAGATGGGGCCGCGCTGCTCTCTATCATGCCAGAGTACGGAGGGTTCTACCAGCAGAGCTGCCAGAGAGACATCCAGACAGCATTCCCGGAGAGGAAATCCCTCCCCTACCCGCTGGACTCTCTCAGGGTCCCGCCGCCTCTTACGCCTCTCAACACTATCAGAAACTTTACGCTCGGCGCGCCCTCCCCGGCGGCCGAGGGCCCCATGGCGGCCGCTTTCCCCAGCCACCAGAACCTCCCCCTCAGGCCCATCCTGCGACCGAGGAAGTACCCGAACCGACCGAGCAAAACGCCCGTCCACCAGAGGCCGTACCCGTGCCCGGCGGAGAGCTGTGACCGCAGGTTCTCCCGGTCGGACGAGCTGAGCCGGCACCTGCGCATCCACACCGGCCACAAACCCTTCCAGTGCCGCATCTGCATGAGGAACTTCAGCCGCAGCGACCACCTCACCACCCACATCCGCACGCACACGGGGGAGAAGCCGTTCTCCTGCGACCAGTGCGGCAGGAAGTTCGCCCGAAGTGACGAAAGGAGGCGGCACATGAAGATTCACCTCCGGCAGAAAGAGAAGAAGTCCGCCGCGTCCTAATCCGCACCGCGCACGGCCCGATGATGCGTAATGGAAAGGCGAACATTTTAGGTGTGAGCGTGTGCTGTGCAAGCACCTGCAGCCCACATTACCAGACTTTACTTTAATTTTTCACACAAATGAGGCCGCGATCTTTTTCCGAAGCCATATCGTTTATCAGGAGCAATCAAAACAATGTCTTCATTATTTATCAGACCCTTAAATCCAGTTTAGAACCAGACTATCTCCATACAAAGCTGGACATTTAACTCACTGCAGCTGCTGTTAAAGTATATGAAATGTAAAGGGAGTTTGGTTTACAATACTGACTGTAAAGCTCTCGTTCATTACTATGCTGAGCTCTCAATCGGTTTCAGGTGTGCCAAGATGTTCCCTACTGCTACAGCTTGCTTTAGTGCTCTGTGGCAAAGCATTGTATCTACTGTCTATGCTTCTCAGGGATTCAAATACAATTCAGGCTGCAAACATTGGACCAAATTCCTGCAAGTCCAGCTGATGCAGCAGTAAACCTTACTGCTAGATGCAGTCACATTTAAAACTCTTAACCAGGGATTTAGAGAAGAATATTTTGAATTTATTCACCCAGTTTTGCCCCCATTTTAAGGTGAGGAAAATGTGTTTTGGACTATCCTGAGTCATGTAGAGTTTAATGGTAATGCTGTGCAGATCTTCTATTAAACTCCTGTCTTTGCCTGCTAAATGAGACGGAAAAAGGGAAAAAGAAAGCTAACTTCCGCTGTTAAATTGTAGCTGCATCATCAGTGTGCAACACTACAAAGAGAAAAGTTTTGCGGGGTTTCAGTATTTCGTATTGTTGTGAGGAAGGAGTTAATATCACTACTGATGATTACAGCCTTTAAAGGTATAATCTGTAATGTTTCCACTTTCAGACATTTAAAAAATGAACTGAAATTATTATCGTCCAAGTGTGAAGAAGTAACATGTCAAAGATATCACTGTACTGTATTGCTATGATATCTGCTAAAGTTACCATGCTAATCTGTCACCCCTACACCATCCAGCCAGTTATACCAATCTGTAACACTA
Organism: Coranthus polyacanthus; assembly: GCA_037367275.1. Classification (NCBI taxonomy): domain Eukaryota; kingdom Metazoa; phylum Chordata; class Actinopteri; order Kurtiformes; family Apogonidae; genus Coranthus; species Coranthus polyacanthus. The sequence continues at coordinate 24,577,109 of JAPQRN010000008.1, read as the reverse complement.
GAGTGAGCATTAAGTCATTAGTCATGTTTCCATAAATTGTCAAGTCAGTCTGAAGCGAGTTGAAAAAGAAAAACAAAAGAAAAATCAAATTGTGTGCACTTCCATAAACAGGTTTGGAGTGAATAAATAGTGTCGTCAGCAGGTGGAAGTATACGCTACGCTACACATGCTACAGTACACAGAAAAGACACCAGAAACAGATGATCAGTCACATGAGATAAATGTTATGTCAGAATTTATTTGAAAAAGATGTTTCTGTCTCCCATTACACTCACTAACTCTTTTTCATCAAAGGGAAATACCACCTCGAGCAAGCTTAAAAACATTTCTGAACACAGCTACTGTAGCATCCAGTCTGCCCTGAGACCAGCATGAAGAGGAAGAAGAAGTAGTGCTGCTGTTTGGGTTCATATCATGGTGTATTCAGAAAAATGATACATCCATAGTTGGTGCAAGATTGGATCAGAAGGAGGGATGCTCTACTCTGCTGTGATTGGTTTATTAGCTTCTACCACATTGTTCTAATACCACTAGCGTGCCAATACGCTAACTGCAATTAGGATCTCACTTTAACACATGACATCTTCATGAAACAGTACAAACATACACACACAGAGGCATTTAACTTCTACTGGATGCAATATGTCCATCCACGGAACACAGGAGTTGCTGGTCTAACAGCGAGTTGCTCTGTTAGTTTGTACATAAGTTTAGAGCTGAACTAATGTGTTAAAACACCAGTCACACAATAACACCAGCAGACTGAGGCGACAGTAGACCAGCAACTTCTACATCCTGCTAGTTAAAATGACTGTTTTTGTCAATGGAGTCTGGTGGCCTTGAAGAAAACTTCAGGTCTTCAGTTCCCATCAAAGCGAAAGTCTCACAGCGAGGTGAAGCATGTAGCGTACACATTGATCCGTAGATTGGCAGTTGGAAAACAACACCACAACTTTTTGGTAAAATGCTGCCCTCCTCTGTTGATAACAAGAGGTAATTTTTGAATCTTAATTTTACACACACTCAATCATACCTTTAAATATGACCCTGCAACACAAATCACACCCACTAATGACTATGTATAGTTTTATATGTCAAAGCATCCCATGGGCCAAGGGGAGCAACTCAGTTTTAAAGTGCAGGAGACAGGCTTCTCTACACTATTTTTCCAATAATGTTCAAATGAAATCTCAGATTAATATGTTGTATTTACACAGCAAATGAAGACATGACTTTGGGTTTTACATTATTACATACAGCACATGTAACTCAGACGGGATTTTACGAGACTGTAGCCTGATAATCTGTTCTTCTCTGGATAGATTTTTTATTTTTGGATGTTTTCAGGTGTTAATATTTGTTGAGATCTGACTGGCTTTTCTACATGTTAAATGTGAGATACAGCCAGAGACAAGGAAAGATAGTCACTGGACAAATTAAAGATCTGTGTTTTGTGTTTTCTAATTTTTATGCAAACGAGTCGAGCACTAAAGCTTTTCTTCTTGCTGGACTGATGCTTCTTGTTGATACAATTAAATGTTGACTTGTACAGCTGTCTCTGTCATGTTCCCCTAATTTGTTCAATTGGAGCACTTTCATCCAAAATCACAGTTGTGTATAATGCTCTGTTAGGCCTCTTCCACCAAATTAGCCCTGGCTCTTGAACCAGTTCCATTCAGGGTTCTTGGGTTCTTGGTTCTATTTAGTGAATCAGCCTACGGTTCCACAGGTTTTGAGTTTCATTCTAATCAAGAATGTGTCATTACCGGAGGGTGTTGTACAGTGGTAACATATTACCCCACTCACATGCACTTTTTGACAACTTTTTTTCCAGTCTTGGTAATCACATTTTTAGTTTATTATTTGTCCTTGCCTTCAAGTGAAACATCTGTTTACTCTTTTTTTGTGCTACTTTCTAGCTTTTCCTTAAACTCAACAGATGATTTCATCCCCACACTTTTTCCCACTGGTTTCTCAATCTCTACATTGTTGTTGTCATCTCCATCCTCTTTCCAAGAATATGACAACACTACATAACACAGCAGTTCACATTTTTTCATTTATTTTTGGTCAAAACGCTCCAAACGGTTCAGAATTAGGTTTGTGAACTGGAACGCTATCAGTTCCATGTTGTTGGAAAAGGGCTATATGAGGTCAAAAGTGTATGGACAGGTCAATATACTTTGGTGGACTTATGCTCTGGAGATGTTTTCCCATAGACCCGTTAGCCCCAATGAAGGCAATTATACATGAGATACTAAGATGTTAGACAGCAGAGTTAACCCCACCTAACACCTTTGGGACTAACTAATGTCTGGTATTATAAGAGCGGATCAATGCAAATGGTTTGAAAACATAAGCTCAGTGATTTTCTATATTTTCAATAAATCAAAATACCAGCAGTACAGACATGTTCCGCCCCGCTGACTGCAGCCCACTGGTACTGGTTACCAGAGGTTAGAGATTTACCTCAAACGTATGTAGTAAGTAAAGAAGTAAAACAATTCAGTTCTTCAAAAAATGTTTAAAATTATTCACTTTAATACACTTTTACTACGAGACTCCAATAAAGACAGTTCATTGCTTCAGTCATTTTATGTCTCCCCATAGAACATCACCCAAGTGCTGGGGCCTGGATACAAATAAGTATCTTATTGTGCTTTTCCAGAGAAACGCTGCAGTAAAACGCAACTTAATCACGTGGACAGCCTAATGGTAATCTCATCACATTTTAAGGCAACAAAGCAGACGTGTGTAGGCAAAACTAAACAGCACATTTTATCTGAGCAGACAGAAAACCTTCCTTACAGGCAGAATACGTCGGTGCAGACTCTATATTTACAGTGACTTATTTAAAGATTAAACGCCTGAAGAGTCTACACAACAATAGGCATCGGACGGTCCTATTCTCCTGATAGTGTGAAATGCATCTTTTTATGTGCTTGTGCTTAACATGTAGTTTGTGTTGTAGTCCCTGTTGTGCTGGGAGCCAGTCGTATTTTGACGTTAGCTGACTCCATTTCTAAGCTAACAGTCGCTAATGTTACACATTGTTGTCGCAGGAGAGAGGCACTGCAGAGCTTGAGAACAAACATAAGGAATTTTGTGGAAAATCCGAGCCAAGTCCTCTTCATAGAGATCCGTGTACAGACTGTTATCATAGATGCAGGTTTACAGAGTTCTTTGTTGTTTCTCTTCTGCTACAGCGACAACCATATTGGACACTAACTCCTGTTAGCTTAGAAACAGAGTTAGCGAACGTCAATCGACTGGCAGAGCACAGCAAACGACAGACTCCAACACAAACTTCAAGGAAGCATATAAACATGTTCCATATTGAACCCTATGTGTCACATTTATTTTAAAAGTGCAACTTGATGCTCCAATTTTTGCTAAAGCGGACCTGAAGCAATGACAAAGGATCTTTTAAGGTTCAGTGTGTGATTTTTAGTGATATCTAGAGGTGAAATTGCAGATTGCAGCCAATTGAATCCCCCCCCCCCCCTTGCCCAGGTCATTCACACAGTTCTCTGAAGTTACGAGTGCTTGCTAAATCTGAAGTGGCAGCTCGTACGAGCACATCATACTAAAACAAAATAAGAGAAAATTCAGACACAAACGTATTCTTGCACGAGGCTCAGCGTTTGTCCATTCTGGTCTTTTTAGTTAAGGGGATATTAACTCTGGTCCACACTCCACACAATATAGTGGGTGACAGTAACACACCTTAAATGGATGCTACCTGCTACAAAATGATGAGGAGGAAGCTTTCACACCTCATTTGGTCCAGATTGTTGGACTTTCTAGTTTGATCTGAACCAAATTTGCAGGAGTGAAACCTCCCCTGGACCAAGGTGTGGACTAAACAGCCGGTCTTTGGTCCAACCAAAAGAGGTGGTCTTGGTCTGGATCAAACTGAACCATGATTTGGTTCATGAACAGTGTGATGAGAGTTTTTGGATAGTTCAAACCAATTGCAGGAAGTTGTGCAAGGCTATGGGCACTAAAAACAAACGGAAGATTGTCAAGGTAATGAAAAAAATAAGCATTCTTATTTTCATGTGATTATATTAAATTTACCCCGAAATCTTATACAGTGAACCTTTAACTTGTAGTGACTCAGCCTGGGCAAATTGCTATCATCTCTTTTCACACGTGGCAAAAGATTGTCAAAACCGTCCAGTGTGAAGTTTAGTTTAGTGCACTTTATTCATCATGTTGCAAAAAATCTCCTGAAAAGCATCAGCGATACAAATCACAACACAGTCCTGAGGATCGAAACTTTCAGTTTACACAGTCCTGCGAGAAAACCCCCCCAAAAAAACCCTGCAGTTTTATATATTGAGGGTTCTTTACCCGACCGGAACGTCACAAAATCAGAAGCAGGAAGTCATGATCTGAGGTCTGGCGTTCACACACAGACGGTCGACTCTGATCAAGCCAACTCGGGTCATTTGGTTTTCATGCTGCGTTCAAGATGCAGTCAGAAGTTTGAAAAACTGGACTTGTAGCTTATTACATCTAGATTGTTTGAGTGCAGCAGAAACGCATGCATTTAAATCCCTCATGCAACAGTTAAAATGTCTCATAATGCACATTTTGAATATATATGAGCAGTTTACAGTTTGGTTTGACAAACTGAACGCCATGCAATGTGTAACTTAGTGTATTTAGAGCTTATCTAAAGTGTTTAGATTCTGAGTAAAACTACAGTTTTCCATTCATGTATTGAATCTTTAAGCCTTTGCACCACGATGTAAGCCACAAATTCCTGACTTCTCTCGAACGCAGCATCAGCACCCTGCACAGCATCAGTTTGTCATTTCTTGGCGTGAAAAGTACCTTATAAAAGGTCTTATTTTTAGCACATTTCTCACCTCAGTTATAGCACTACTTTTGGTGGTTTTTAGTATTTAACCCTTCATCCTAATGTGAAATTGTGGTTTGGGAAATTCTCATATATTTAATCAAATAAAATCCACCAGAAAAAACCTGAAAACAATCCTGATGCCTGCATAGCTTTTAAACAATAGACATTTTTAGAGATATGAGGAAAAGAAACCTGTGACCATAGCATTAATGAAATCTCTGGACCTAGCTTGGATCTCTACAGACATAAATACACTAAATTCAAGAAAACATATGCCACTAACTGTGCTCTTTCACCCTGTTTCAGCTGTCACTCATCAACATAAATGTGTGAGTTTACTTATAAAAACTCAGAAACTCACATTTCTTTTTCCACATCAGGATATCTTAGAAATTGTATGCCCTAAGTGTCAGACATATTACAAATAGACTACAGACAGTCCAAATTACGGATTAAAGACAATCCGTAATGGAACTGCATTACAAAAATTGGATTTTAATATAGAAGAGCTGAATCTTATGCTATGTTTTGGAGGAAACTATGATCCTAAATTTGGACGATGTTGACATTTACCAAGAAAAATTACTTGATTTCCTTCTATCCAGATAACATCCACAAGAGGATCGTAATACAAACAGACGCTGCTAGTTTGTCTGAAGCTCAGTTTTTTTTTTGTTTAAAGTGAAATGGAAACTAGAGTCATTATATTTCACCTTTGAAAAAACCCACACAGAGCTGCAGCTGTTTGGGCCTGCAGGGCAGCTCTGTTCACAATGAGGTCGCCTAATTTAGTGCTGTATCATTTCTCTCAAGTATCAGGTGGAACCGTATTGTGTGGTTACATTCTTGATCTGAAATAAAGCCCAGAGTTGACCCTCTATTTTCCCTCTGACTTGATAACCGGATAATTGGTTTAGGACGACCTGTCCTTTAGCACATTTTGTCCAAAAATGTCCAAAAAAACTCGGCTTTGTGCCACACCACGGTGCATAAACAAGCCCAACACGAGAAAAGAAGACATTTTACGGCTGCAGGTCAGTCACGTGGATCAGAGGCAGACCTCCGGGCCCGGGTACGGCTCCCCTCCGCACCAGAAATCCGACGGCTGTGAAATCTCCATGAGCCAGACCTCCTCCGTTTGCTCCCTCTGCTCTGTGGGTTGAACCTCCGCGTCCGCCAGAACCTTGTAATAATGACAGTCTCTGCCGTCGTCCGGGTCGTACGGCGGGGCCAGGATGTCCATGAACGCCGTCGGGCCGTCCACGGCGTCGATTTGGTGCAGGTTGTCCCGGCTGGGGGACAGGACACACGTACCACTCTCCTCCGTGTACTCCCCGGTGGTGCGGAGCACCGCGCGCCGCAGAGCACCCGTCTGGGGAAGCGGAGGGGCCGCCTGCTCGAGCCAGTCGAAGCAGTTGATCCTGACCTTGCCGTACATGACTTTGAGAATGCCGTGCATCCCCGGGTGGTCGTGTAGCGGGATGGACGCGCCGCTTTTCAGCAGAAACACCCCCATGCTGAAGTGGTCCGTCTCGCAGATGTGCATGTAGGTGACCGGGGGCGCGCTGTGGTGGTGATGTGGGTGCGAAGGAGCGGGCACGCCGGTCAGGCTGTTGTCGGCTCTCCGCGGGACCAGCTTCAAGTCCGCCGCTTGCACTTCCGTCATTAGGCTCTTCAGTTTGTTATGGTTGTCCAGGAAAGATTTCCCGGCGTTCTCACCGACCCTGGGTGGGTTCCGGAACGTGACAAAGGCTTGCCGTGCTATTCTCTGGATGAGGGAGGTCATGCTGCTGTCAGTGGGGCTCATACCGACGCGAGGAGCGGCGTGGCCAGGGCTCCACTTGTCACTAGTTAGCGGTAGCGCTTTAGTTAGCACCAGAGATCGTGTAAACATAAGAGGGCTCACTTCGCGACAATCTTATTTGAGGTCCTTCGTGTTTAGCAGTATTTCTGAAGTTTGTGGATATTCTTACAATAGATTTCTTGTTTCTTCCTTTTTTTCTCCATGCGCGTGAAAAATTGTGAACAATGGGCCTAAATCAAGATCGGCTTTTAATTTCCCATTAACCAGAAAAAAAGACGATTTAGGCAAAATGGACTTAAAAACATAAGAAGACAAAGTATAAATTGAATGTAACATTTGCATAGTCATACAATTTTGACATTTAATTTAGAATGTAAGACCACTAGCTTAGATATAAATATTGTACATCTGTTTTGTTTTAATTGTCCAATTAACTAAACTACCTGAACATGTGAACTGAACATTTTTCCCCTATTACAAGTAATTGTCCAAACTAAAATACATACAAATACATGTTTTAAATCCATGCATTTTATCAAGAGTACTTAAGAAATTGTAATAATACAGCCATGTTTACAACGTGCGTGTTTTCGGTGACGTTTATGGTATGGCTAAAAATTCTCCCAGAGTGAGAGCTCGTCGCCTTTTGCACTCTGCTGAGCCCATCATCACGTTAATGCCCCACTTTAAGCAGTCTCCTTTCTGCGTCTTCACGTGTTCATTCATTCGTGTCTGTTTTGCTAATGAGCGCCTAAGACCTAACGTGAAGTTAAAAACTCATCACACATGTCCAGATATGAATGTCACTAACTTTACACATAATTCGCCTGTAAAGTCCGCAGCCAGATGGACTTGAGTGCCCCCCATTTTTGAATAACTGTCAAACACGTCCGCACCAGACGCACTTTACAGTTAGCACCTCGTGCATTATGGGAGATGTAGTCACTCAGTCAAACGTAATGCGTTTATTGATTTAAAATAAAGTTCAATTCACATATTCACCAATCTGTTGTCACATCACTTCATGGAACCAGGTAGGTTTTTTACTAAGTTAATCGGTCACTTTAATATGCAACAAACTGCCATAAAAATGCACTACATTACCCAACATGCCACAGAATATTTCATTTGAACTGATCTTTGTCCCTTGTCATTATACAAACAGTGAACACAATATGTAATGTCTCAACTGCACTGAGAAAAACAGCAGAGCTCAAATATTTCAGCCTTAACAGGCAAATATGTCAAGTCAAAGTTCAAATTCAAATGTCAAAAGTATGGTTAAATAAAAAAGCACAATTCCTGAGTTGTTAATCCTTGATTCTATTTGTGAAATCACAATGAACAACAAGCCCTATGTATTAATCCTTTAGGCCATCTAAACCATAAACATGCAACTTGTCAGTATGAACAGTGTAACAATGTACAGCACAGCTGCAAAACAATGCACAATATTTAACATTACGGTCTTTAAGGCCCTCGAGCAGCTTTGTTGAACATGGTCAAAAAATGTCCATCACTCTGGTATGCTGCATTCAACAATTTATGGAGTCTTTGCAGCCCAACTGCATTTGTCAACGCTTTTCTGGACTTCCATGTCCATCCATCCAGTGTGCCACAGCGCATGTAGGCTGCAAGAATAGGAGAAAACACAAATTACAGAGGAATTTCCCTTACATGGAGGGTTTTTCTTGCATACAATATTTGGAGGTGGCCACCTCCAGCTCTCGACAAAAACTCTAATGTGTGTTTTCATGTAAAACACTTAGAACAAGCTTTGAACTCTGTATATCGGATTCAAAAATTAATAATGAAATCATGAACAGTTCTTTAATTTCCCAATTTTTGAACCCTTATTGAATATGAAAAGAATGATACACAGATTCTTCCTTATTCTATGGTCTCTACCTGTATATATATTATTTACGCATTTGTTCCACTCTCTAGTACTGAACATATCACCATTTGTGTGCATGGAGAAATGATTAATGACAAAATGTTGTAAAAGAAAACATGATTAAGTCCAAGGGGGTGATTATACACCAGAAAACCATGGATTTACAAAATGAGCAATGTACTTACTTAGAATCCCACTGACTTTGGACTTATCCAGGACTGCTTTCGCTCCTGGCATTTTTCCATGTTTCCCAAATGCCACTGCATTTTGGCATTCCTCTGCACTGAAGACTTCATCAAAAAGAAGATGGAAAAAGCGAAGGCAGTCCTTCTTTGCTTGTGCATGGATTGCAGCCAAGCAGGTAGAGGACAGGAAGAGGCCACTATCTGGATACAGCGCTAGCTTCCCACATCTGTTTTCCGAAGCCATAACACCTGCCTGAGGTTGTATCTCTTCCACTTTATTCGGACAGCTCTTCAATGTTTCAAGTTGTTCACTATCTGTAATACAGAAGATTAACTATTACTTTACAGGAATATAGCAATGTTCAAGAACTCCAGAAAAGGAAGGAACAACTTTTAAAAAATCCAAAGATTTCATACCATAAAATATCTTTGCAAAGTAGTTTATTTGTTGATGGCTTTTAATGTTGCTTGAGCACTCAATCTCAATAACTCCCAAATGTCTACAATTAACTTACGTAACAAAATTTAGGAACTAAATATTGATATAAAACATAATAATTACAGTCTAATGTTCCACAATTATTAGTTATTACTTATTTTACAGTGTTTGTATGTATTGATAAGTATTTCACTACTACATGTTCCTTAGGGCAATTGTGCAAGAAAAAACATTGTTAAAAGACAAGGAAATGCTGAACATAAAGATAAATTCACACCAGAGACTAAATGTACTTACTGATACTACATAGCACATCCTCCAGTTTCCCCTTTTCTTGCATCAGTTTTGCCACCTCTGCCATCTTTTCCATTCTGTGAAATACATAAAAGTACAGCACAAAAAAGCACCTCTGAGTTCATTTTAATCGTTTCAATATGTCTCAGAATCGTTGTACAAATGTTTGCATTGATACCATTTGTGACACAGATTTGGTGCTAAATTTAACAATTTGAGAACACTCAGAATTCATAAACATGACCTCCAAAATACAAAATGAAGCACCCAGAACTTAAGGAACAAGACAGTCAAATTCATGTTGTGATTAAGTATCAAAACCTTTGACAGTTGAGATTTCAGTCAGAACGACATTTTGAATTGCATGTAAGAAAATGGTTGGATGTGTTTGCCTATACTGCATGTTATCAACATAGAGTATGCAAAGGGGAGACCCACAAAACCATCTGAAAATATCAGTTTCTCCCTCGCCAAAATAGTCTAAATTTGGAGCACTAATTAGCCCCCTTGTCAACAACCTAGCATGGCGTACTTTTCTTTATTCCTGGAATACCCCTTGAGATGCAGCATCTCATTTTCGAGGGGGTCCATTAAATACAATTTACAAAATAGGCAAACTTGGTACCAATGGATTCCTAATGCCGTGTAGTTTCGTTTGATACTGGTATCTTCACTATAGCTTGAAAATTGAGCCCAATGAAAGATAAAATAAGAGTAAATAAAATTACACCGGCCGAAGTTACTTTATAGTAGCGTTATCTTAAAAACTGAGCCTGCTTCACCTTCGGAAAGACAGTAATTCCGCAGAGGTTGTGGGATTCCCCGCGGTAACAGTTAGCTAACTAGCCAAGCTCATAGCCACATGCAGTCCACTTTAAGGCCAGCTAACTGTAGAATTTGAGTACGTGTGGACCAGATTCTTCAAAAAGTTCCATAATCAAAATACATAATATTACAAAAAATTACAGTAAGCAAATATTTAACTTAATTTCTTTTGCGCGGTCCCACGGTGTTTCGCTCCTCCATTCCTCCTGTCTGCTTTTCCGCTCCCTGTTCTCTCCGTACGTTATATCAGCCCACCTTGTGAATTAACCAATCACGATGCAGCATGTGAAATGGACAGCGCTCTCATCCAATGAAATGTTCTAATGCTGACCTTGTGCCTACATCAGCCACAGGGTTCACAGTTCACATCTTTTTGCGGTAAATTTGTCCGACTTCTGGAAGCAGTAAGTGGATAAAGCTCATCTCAATACACTACATTTGTACCAATTATGGGTCAGTTCTGAGATTTTGTCAGTTTTGCTTTGATTCAGCTGAAATGATGTCTGTTGATGATAATCGATTCTGGTTACCATCCTTACTAATGAGCACTTTTCCATGCATGTATCTAATTAAGTGCAAGTAATATTGTTAGATAATTGATGTTGAGATATCCAGTGAAAAATATTGTTATATTTTGTAACCCTAATTTTCACCATGCAAATATCAAAATATCTGTTTAAAATGTCTTGGAACTTGTTTTTTTCATGGATTTGCATATAAATTCCATTAAAACGAGGGTCATGTGTTTAAGTCTATGCATATGTGTTCACATCTATTAGTAACTTGCACTGCAGTTGCCAATAAATGACTGAAAAAACCATAAAACATTAAGTCTGAATGAGAATTCAGTGAGTGCTTGTGGAGAGCTCTTTATTTGCTCTGAGCTCAACATGAGATTCTTGAAATAGGCTGAGATGAGAATAGATTGAGTTGGTAGAGAGAGCTCTCTGATTTCTCTACCTGAGACAAAAAAGAGGCATAAAACAATTTGAGATTTTTTTTGTTTTGGAGAGAAAAAGGAGAAACAGGAACAATGAGCCATAGTCTCAGTGTGGTTTCACACAGATCTCATAGTTGTCTAGGAGAAATAAACTAGACATTTTTGAGAGCTCCATTCTGATTTTCTTTTCCTCTGGGATTTCACAGTTTTTTTTCCCAATGTAGACTACATCAGACCAGGTCCAGGTCAAAGATCACAATACTTAACCTAGTCATTACTGAATTAAATTATCCTAGAGAGGCTTAAGACTCAGTAAAACAGTTTTTAAAAAAAGCACTTGTTTTAGCAGTAGATTAAGATTTTGGACTGTCAGAGGACTGTCATTTTTGACTGTCAGGAAAGTGTAGTGTGCATGCAGATGTAAATAGAGAGTGATTCCTCACATAGCCTAAAGGTTGGTATGCTAGAATGTTTGTATGATGTGTCAAAGACATAAGCTCTATAACATGCAGGGTTACATATCAGTTGTATGTGATAGTCTCTCTGAGAGATGAGGGGGAGTGATGTTGAGTCTCTCATGAAGACGTTAGTGTATGGAAATAATAGGGATTTTGTCTTTAAACTATATTAAAATATCTTTCTTCATCTTCATAATAAATATAAAATACAAGACTTAAACCTGTTATGGTTTGAGTTATGTTTCCTGTTTTATTTTGTTAATTGACTCTCCTTGTGTGTCCTTGTGTTTTACTTCCTGTTTTGGTTTAGTTTTCCCTCCACTCGTTTGTCTCACCTGTGTCTTGTTATCCCTGTTGTCTGTCCCGCCTCTCCTCCACTTCTTTCTTTTAGCCACACCCTCTCACCTGCAGTTTCCCTCCTTTTGGCCTGGTTTCCACCCACACCCACTTACTATCTATCTATATATGTCTGTCTATATCACTCACCTTCTCTTTGTCCCTTGTCAGTTCGTCATCTCTTCTCACGCTCTCCCACAGTTGTTGGCTCCTTGTTCGTGGTCCTGTCCTGCTACCCAACCCTTGTGCTCCTGTGTTCCTCATGTTTCCCCTTTGTTGGACTGTTTGCTAGTTTTGTTTTCTTGTTAATAAATACTTTTTTGTTTCCCCCCTTTGTCTGCATCTGGGTCCTGTTTTAGTGAACTGTCACAAACCATAACAAAAGCAGCAGGAGCCGAAATCAGGAGGAAAAAAATGCCAGAATTTGGAAATGCAAACCTTCCTTGTGCAGCTCTCGCCTGTGGGTCCAAATCTACAGACTTAATATAAATACAGATAAACCAATGTTGTTTCATGCTGTTATGGAAAAGTGAAGTTACTTTTCCAAGCGTCTGTTTTGAGACACGGAGTAGAGCAGTAGTCACTTCTGACAGAATCTGACAGAAACCGGTAATTACAGCTATCAATCACTTATTTAACCCACCTACCTGCCTGAAAACATCTGTGATTTGTCCAAAATCTGGGCGTCACGGGGTCTGCTATCCTCTCAGACCATTTGAATTACAATATGATGGAAGGGAATTATGGAATTTTTTCCCAATGATGCTAAAAAACTATAAAGCACTGCAGCTTTAAGTAAAATAAAAAACATTTCAATTTTAACATTTATGTACACAATATAAAGACAAATTATATTTATTGCAATATGAAATTGTATTGTGATAATTATCAGATCAGAAAACAAAAACTTTGTACTAACACTGTACATCATGTACCACGCCACTTTGAGGTGATCTGAATGAAACTCCTCAGCTGTTTGGGGTCAGAGGTCACATGTTAACCCAGGCTGTGTTTCCATTGCTGGAAGTTCAGCAAAAAGAACTGTTATGTCTGTTTTCATGTGGGTAAGAGACAAACTTCATCCCTCCAAGAACAACAGTGACTCATGTTATGTGACTCACTCGTTGTGGCATCCATGTTTGGCATTTCATTATGAAGTCGTAGGCAGTTAATTTGGACGTCTTTCTACTGGGAAACACCCACCCCCACACAAACACATACACACACTAATAAAGAGAGAGATGGCAGCCTACTTTATGGAAATTCAACCTGATAAAGACATTTGTTCGGTGGAATTACTCAAATTATAGAAGGGTTTATTTGTGTTTTCTGTGGAGATCAAAGCGGAGTGAAACAGGAAGCGGTGGAAGGGGGAGGACTGGTTCAGACCTGGGTTTGTTTCCAGATCCCAGAGTTTGCATCCCTCTGCTTGTTTGATTTTGGCTGTTACATCACAGAAAGGACACGACAGAGATGGTAAAGGGTCTGTTGTGTTAAGTCACAACAAAACGAAAACGACATTCATGACAGCACGATGGATCGTTGGACAGACAGACAGACAGATAGACAGCAGTGGAGTGGACTCGAGTGATGTTACTTAGAGTTGAGTCAGATTTTAGTCACGAATTTGATGCCTTTCGATGCCCTGACAAAATCATAAACACTCTTGCATAATATCTTGACTTGACTTGTGATTTCACTGACTTTTGCCTCTGGAGTTTGAATGATTTGTTATTTTCCACAAGCCAAAGAATAACAATTATGTTAAAAAAAGTAAAACAAGTCATCCTTTTCCTGACTTTTCTTGTGAGTCAGTCATACAGCAAGCAATCACCTTCGCTGGGCACAAGAGAAAGAGTGTGTTTGTCAGTGCACACCATTTAACTGTAGACTGCATGAAACCCCACATTTGAAAGAATATCCTGTGGTCAACAAATGGACTGAAACCTGCAAGACATGTGGCTCAGAGATTACAGATGCATAAGTAACAGCATCCAACAATTTGGGCATTTGAGGCTGCATTAAGAACAGTAAAAGTTGAGGCTGTTACTGTAATATTTGCTCAGCTATGACTTGAACTAAGTGCTAACATTAATGTATTAAGTACAACAACTGAAGCTTGAAAGTGAAGCCAATGCCTTAGTATCTTGAAGTGTAATATCACTGATGGCCACTAGATGCTGGCTCCCAAAAAACTAAGATGGCCGCAGCCCAAATGCCAAACTCAAGACTTCAAGATGTAGACAAGAACCAATGGTTAACATCACAGTGTCCAATTCTGTTATACAGTATGTGATTAAGTAGCAAGTTAATGGTAACTCTTTGAATATTCAACCAATATAGACAACAAATAATACAATTTACTCAAAGAAGAAGTATGCATTTAATTTATAAAATGACAGTATTCAGTTTAAAAGTTCATTATGTAAGATTTGCGTGTGCTGTTTGTGAAGTTTGTGTTGTAGTCTGTGTTGCATTGGGACTAGGAACCATTTGTTTACATTAGCTAACCTAACTTCAACTTCTGTTAATTAGAGTTTCTTCTAATTCTGTGTTTTTCACTAAATGATTTTATGTTTCATTACTTTTAGGCAATTTGAAGTTTGAAACACTTTGTATTTCTTTGACATTCTGTTTGGCGTAACTAGTGACACAGGTGACATTCATCATGTTTATGCAGGTAATTTACACAGTTCTCTGAAGTTCGAGCTAGTATGAGTCCATCACATTAAAACAAGTAAGAGAAAGTTCAGATATGAATACAGTAGTGTTATTACATGAGGCCCAATGACTTTGTCCCACCTCTGACAGACAGAGACAGACAGTAAAAGACTCTGCTCACCCAACACTCTGCACAGAGATGGGACATAGAAACATACACATTTTTGAGCAAGAGGGACATTAAAAATTCAAACAGCCTGAGATTGTTTGTGCAGATCATCATTACTGGTGTCATTGATTGCTATGAAAATAACATTAGGTCTAAATGACTTAAGAATCTGCTGCACTCAAGTTTGAACACATACAGCCCCTTATGTTTCCTCCTAATTTGGATAGTTGAGAGCGACTTTTGCCGCAGTTGTGAGCACATTCCCTGATCATTGATGACACCATTTAGTGCACTATCCAGACAGTGGGACTTCCTCCTCCCACTGAGCCACCATGACGCCCCCCATGTTGACTTTTTAACGCCCTCAATAAAAAAGCGAATCTGCCTCAGGGCTGCGAGGGAGCTTACGCTGATTATAAGGACACAAACAGCTCCGTCCGTGGAGATGTCACCCACTCCCACTCAGCTCACCTCCTCACTTCCCTTCAGTTGCACAATCTTCAGCCTGCATCTTGTGAAATCGGTTTTGACACCCACCCACTCACAATGTGACATGGAGGCAACGTTTGTAAAAATACTCCACAGAGCATGTGCGGTCGGCGCATGACGTTGTCATTCTCCTGAAGAAACATGTTGATTTTATTGGTAGGAAGCGAAGGCAGGCTGAAAATAGATGCAGGGACGCTTTTAGCTCTGATGTGGAGCCAAAGTGTGGAAGCCCTGCGTAGGTCGTCCTCCAAATTAAATAAACAGGATGAATTATTATGCTGCAACAGGCGTTCGCTGTCCGGACAAACTGCACACACACAAACACAGCCTTGTATATTTATAATGCAGCAGCAAACAGCAGGGGCTCTTCTGAAATTAGTGTAGTGTATATTTTCTGTATGATGCAGTAATATGGGCACGCGCCCAGATGCCCCGCATCCTGAAGTGGCTCTCTGCGATGGGACAAAAAAAATTTATGTAATAAAATTATGCAATACCTGCTTCTTAGGAAATCAAGCCACATGATTGATTGGTTCATTGGTGAGATGGCTGGGCAACTGGTAACTGGTGAGCTGGTGGCAATGTACTGTATTCATAGTTTTCAGTCATGTGACCACCCTGGAGGGCAAAAATACCAATCCCACGAGACGGTCAACACTGGACACGGAGCGCAGCCCTGTCAATTTAACATCTGATTCAAGCTATGAATACTTAGATTACCTCTCAAAAGATTTAAAACAAACCTATGTGATATGTTCTGGACACTTGTGACGCATATACAGCTCTCACCACAGTATTTAATCACTAAAAAGAGCAAAGTCTCTGCCAGTGCTCCACATATGGATGTTTACATACAGTAGGTTATATCTATGGAGAATCCCTCCTTTAACACTGCTGCTAGGATGGAAGTGTAGAAAATACTGTTATATTTATGTTACATGTGGATGGATTATTGATGCTGCTGCTGCTGCTGTTTGGGAGGTTAACGACAAGAAATAGTTCATTGTCAAAGGTGAGGTTGATTAGCTAACGTTAGCTAACGATCCTGACTTAACAATGTCTCGTTAATTTCAGTGTGTATGGTAGTAGTGACAGTAGAAGTATTCTGGTTAGGTTAACACTATATCCTATGACATAAATCATATTTCCAGTGTCAAGTCAACAGTTTCTACAGTTTAAATGAGTCTCCATTGACATTCTGCTGCTGTGGACGATGGACTGGTGTGATTTGTATTCACTTGTATGGTAGCGTTAGGAGAAGGATAAAAGTATTTGTGTATGTGTCTGAGCTTTCTTTCTCAGATTCTGTAGAAGTATAACCTAGTCTCGTATCCTTGTCAGTGCATCTGACTGAACAAAAACCATGCCGCATTTTAGCTAAATAAAGAAGGTGGGTGTTCGTATGAGTGTGTGAACTATGAATAGGGGGTACTAGTCATAGACTGTATAAAGCAAGTGGACGTAGCCACCTTTACATTTGGTCTGTTCTGAAGCCTCGAGTATGACATTCTGGCCGTCACCAATATGGTTCTCTGAAGTGCCCATATTTGGAGAAGAGGGCAGAGCTAGGGAAGAGCAAGGAGTGAAACTTGACAAGCTAATGCTAACTCACTGAAATCACAGACCACACTCCTTGCTCTTTTCTATTAAATGCCACCAACACATACAGTTGTATATGATATCCCTAATGTCAGGTTTGCATAATGTATAAACACAGTAATTAATGCTAGCTAGCCTAATTAGCACGCTAGCTGACAGACCATAGCCTATAAGGCAACACCAAATTAATGCTAACATTAGCCAATGTGCTGTCACACAAATGTGACAGAATCCTTGGATGGTCTTGTTAGTATAACTTTGTTACCACAAATTAAGAAGTTACACACCTTCTTACACAATTTCTTAAAGGTGTCTTTTAGGAAAAAATAACTTTTGGGTGAGTTATGGGTGAGTTATGTTAAAATGTACCCCCCATACAGCTGTCACAAATGGGGGAAATTAGTTCTAGAGACCTTTTTTTTAGCAGGCTGTAAACACGTTTATTTCTGCTGTAAAGTTCTATTTATCAAAGAGGTTGGACAGGGTGACAGGGATTGACTCGCTGTTGGAGTCAGCCTCATGTGGGCATTCGAGGAACTTCTGTATTGGCTTCATCCCTCAGCCCAGGAGGTTGCCATTTGGAAGGGGCTGCTGCATCTCATATAAACTATTGAATAAAGAGTTCAGAAAAAAAGATGTTGTGTAAGTGTAAACATGATTGTACAAAAATGATTTGTACTGAAGTTAAACTGCACACCAAAACAGACTATTTTACCAAAATTCTCAAAGAATAATGATCTATTTCCTTCCGAATCAGAGCTTGTACATGGCATATTTGAAGAATCTGTTTCTTTCATTTTCTGTATAAAATCTGCAGATTTGCTCTTCAGGTTAGTCACACATTTTGACTCCAAAGTACTGATAGATATGAAGGCATCAGCACCAAACAGACTCCAACACCAGCTTCACCTTTCAGATCATCGGAGACAGATCAGTCCATTAGTGGACGGATGAGAGATTTCCCACGTTTTCTGTGTGTTTCTTCTCTGTGCTTCAGTTTTCTGATAACCATGCTGGCCACTGTGCAGAAAAAAGCTAAATAAGGCGAATCTGAGCTTTGCGTGCCATTGTCCCTCAGACACTTCAACTTGAGTGGATCCAAATGTGTTTTGTGACAGAGGCTTCAGTCCGTAGGGTATAGACAGGAAGCTGGATCTGGAGGCCAAAGTATCCCACAGGGAACCTTCACATGCAATCCCTGACATCGCACAACCCTGGAAAACACCGATAGAAGGGTAATAGAGTAGACCCAAGTTCAACTGCAAAACTCCTGCAACAAATGCCTCAAACAGCTCAAGAAATGCATGTTTGTCTGTCAGAAGTATACATTGGAAGTCCCTGTAAAGTGCTTAAGCCTTCAGCAGCCTCTCTTCGCTGCCTGTGCTCCAGCTTTGTGTCTGTGCTTGCAGAAATCTGTTATCTGAGTGGTGGCCGGCCTGCAGGGTGACAATCTGTAGATGCTCACGCTGATAGGGCCATATGACGCTTTCAGACAACATCTTTGCTCTGCAGGGCCCGTCCGACGTCAAAGTGCTGGATTCACGGCTGCAGCATGTACGGTGACGTCAAAGCATTGTGTTATCGTGTTTGCTCTCTCTATGAAAGATCAACAGCAGCCTGCAGTATTTATTGACACACTGTAATGCAGTAAGGAACCATAACACAACAAGCCATTTAACATTCTGCCGTGGCCTCGGGTTCATTTCCAGGCTGTTTTTTCCAACACACACAGATGGTTCAATGAATCAGGCCACGAAAGAGAAAGACATAAATGCAAACAATGAAACAGAAAGCATTTCATATTAAAGAGCTAATCAGGATCATTCACAGTCCTGCTCTAATGAAATGACTGCTCTTTACTCTTTGTTCTCACTTATTACTATTTTAAATGTAGTTTAGTTATTTGAGGGTCACAACAGACAACATTTCTGCTCATCTTGAAATCTATCACATCATTTAAGAATATTTAACAGTATTTTGATCATTTTAGGGCCAAATTTCCTCTTTTAGTTTCTCTTCATGAAACTCAGCAGGGAAACACATTTTTATTTGGGCATTTTTATGAACAATCGTTGGAATATATCCAATAAATCTATTTGTCCATTAATGGAAGACTGTAGTGTATATTTGTTGCATTAAAAGTATAATCCATGGGTCAAATTTGAATTGATTTCAAATGTTCTTTTAATTAGAAATATGACTTTCTTTCGTCTAACTGCTCTTTGCAAGTAATATAAATGACCATTACTTTCACTGGGGTTTCAGATTTATAGCACCTGTAGTCTTCCAGATTTCTGTGTGATTTATATATTTATGTGTCTAACCTTGATCCTGTTGTTTGTCTTCTAGACTAACACTTTGCTGGGCTACAACCAAGAACTGCTTACGTCAGGGGCTGGTAGAACTGTATATAAAGATGGACATGATGAAACCACTCAAAATTTGAAGCCAAATCATCTCGACCCCCCTAATGTCTGACTGCAGTATGTCATAAATCATGTCCCCTCCATGACTTTGGCCAAACTAAAAATCCAAAGTACACATTAAATACATTTTTCCCAAAGGTGATTTCAATCTTTGTAGGTAGATTTCATGAGACTTATTTGTGTTCAAATCCTCATCTCTCTGATCAGTTTGGTATAAAAATAGGTGATTGGCAGCTGTAATGACCAATCAGAATCAATCTGTCAGGCGTCCGGCCTCATGTCTCTACTGAGCACAGTCTGGCTCCAAATTGTGTCACACAGGCAGGAAGGAAACAGTGCCATGGCATCTATCTTTATATACAGTCTACGACCAGCACGCCTCTCTTCTCATTCCCCAATTTGTACCTCCTCAAGTTCTCGCCTCGACTCCTCTCCTTGCGTCTTAGTCCCTCCCATTCGAGATGCGAGAAGGAGACACGAGGAGAGAGGAACCGAGGCAACAGGCATTTATGAAATGACACATCCTCACCTCAGAGCATCATTTTAAATTAGTGTTGGTTAAATATGACGTGTGGAACAGCTGCATCATCTGTCTGTTGTTTAGTTACAGTTACAGCTGTATTTTATGATCTGTGTCAGATGAGCAGAGAGATGAGTGTTCATATAAACTTAGAATTAACTTTGAATTCAATTCCCAATGTGAAATAATGTGTCAAAAGGCAATGTAGGGACACTAGTTTGATCGGGTATTTGATCATTTTAAATAACTCATACAACTTCTGAATGAGGACAACTCATATGTAAAGACCTGCTCCTGGCATGGTTTGAATAATCCAGACATGTATCACGCCTCTTTTCCAAGTCACAGGTCCGATCATCAAAAAGACTTGTATCATAGCTCCTCCTGCCAGAAACATTACATTTCATATAAAATGAACACCTGAAATTAATCCATGATCTCAACAGTGGGAGAGGAAGGAATCCATCCATCAAAATATGTTCCTCTACGAAGGAGGATTAGGGCCACACTGAAAATGAAAAAAATATGACATTACTAGAATAAAGTTGTAATTTTTTCGAGAACAAAAGTCCTAATTTTATAAGAGCAAAGTCATAAAGGAGGGGAAATAACAGAAGAACAGTCACTTACATTAAAATGAGGAACATAGAGCCTCTCCTTAAATTATACTTTACTATAGGTTTCACAAATAATGACATTTTATACAGTATACTTCAGAAACAGTCAATAGATGTGAAAGGTCACTGTGAATGGAAGACAATGTAAAAGATGACCATTCACTCTCCGTGTGCTAAACAATAGTAAAAGTACTTTTGAAATGTCTCAGTCTTCAGTATGATGTTAAGTTTTGTCACTTCAACATATTTTATTTTCCCTCAGACTTCTGAAAGTTTGGAAAAATAATCAACAAATTCTTGTGTTGTCATGGTAATTACATCCTTATGTTTCACACAATATCCACACACATACACACACACAGAAATCCAGGCCAAATCCAGATAAACCCACTGTACGTTGTGTATATGCAGCCAGTTCCATCTCCACTCCACGGTCACATTTTCATATTAATAGCTGCAGGCAAATAGTGTGGCAACATTGCCGTCATCGTCATGTGGCAAATGCAAAA
>JAPQRN010000008.1:24524047-24546300 GCA_037367275.1 Coranthus polyacanthus | reverse complement strand
AATATAGTTAAAAACAACTTAAATAAATGTTGACATGAACTACAGGACACAGGACGAGGAATAATAATACTAATCTAAGTATTTCAGAGACATTCTTGCTAAAATTAATATGTTTAATATTATGTTTAAATAGCTCTTCTCCACGTAATTTTAGGTGGGGCAGCACCCCGGCACCCCCAATGGACCAGCCGCCACTGTTAGTATGTCGATGCAAAACTTTACTTTTATGGTTTGCATTTTACTGCTGTAGATTTAGTCAACTAAATGTTAAGATTGTAGTAGATTAAAATCTTAAGGATATTTAGCTGACTAAAATTAACTAAATTACATTTTAGTCAAAAGTCTGTGACTAAAACTAAATAAAAATTTGTTGTTAAAATTCACTCAGCTGCTGTAGGAGGATTGGTACAATAATTCATAACAAGGTTGGAACAAAGGATTTCATTGGATAAACATATATTTCATGCAGAAATCTGCAAAAATAAAGGTCTCTCTCTAGATACTTTTTTCCCGCAGTGGTGTGAAAACATGACAACCCACTGAATCTATTTTTATACATTTCTGTGCAAACTTTTCTGGCAAAAATCTGTGCTTGGCTTTAGATGGCAGCTAATCAATTCTGCGATTTGACATGCTCACATGTTCCATAGTCATATGTTTTGTTCCAACCCGGCCTCATACTTTTGGTCATATAGTGTAGTCTGATTCACATTGAGATCTTTTTGCAGACACCTTGCTGAAAATAGAAATTAAAAATGCTTTGTATTCAGATAAATGTTCTGCCAAGTAAAGTACTATAGGACTACTACTTCCACTTGACGACACATAATAGTTTTGTATACAAAATATCTATTAACACTGTGAACAAACCTAAACCAATAACAGCAAAGATACAGTTTACACAAATACCGTCTGTTACATTTACATTCGTATCACTGGATGAGTGCAAAGATGGCGTGTAAACAGATCATACAGAACGATGCAGAGAGGAATGACTATTAAACAAGCTTGTCATGAAGACTTTACTGCAAATGGACTGTATGCATTCATGGCACTGTAAGTCACTTTGGATGAAAGCGTTGATATGACGTCATTCATTAGTGATAGGAGAATCTCCACCCGTTTCTGTGTGAATGAGAGCCGTTTTAAGCCTGAGACATGGCTTAAAAGAAACAAAACAAAAAACACGGCATCTCTTCAGTGTGAGCTAGAAATTAACTCAGAGTACATTCATTAAAGTGTGTGGTGTCCTGCAGACCTGGACCAAACCGCGTGTGCATTGACATGGCTGCATTTATCCAGCAGTGTAGTGGAAGGTCAAATAGGAGAACAAACAGCTAAAGATATAACATGATATTTATGAGGTTCACTAAAAAAACGAAAAAAATAAAATAAAAAATTAAGGCCTGGTTCTCCACATAGGATGGAATCTAATACCTGTTTTCATTGGTCATTTATAACAATATTTTCTAAAGACACATTTAATTAACATGACCTGTACCTAGACGAGCCTGAAAACAATCAGCTACCAGGCTTTTTAACGCTGCTAAAGCCTGTTTTCTACAGAAACTGGTTTTATTCATGCTGATACCCTGTTGAAAAGTAGAAAATAAGCCTTGTACAAATAATTTACAGACACTTTGCATTTTGTTTCATTAAAAGATAGGTCTAGTGCATGGATGACATAACAGCTTCTTTAAACACACAGCATGTAGCATTTCTGCACAAAAATATTAAAAAACTACTATATTCTATATTTTGTTTACCCTAATGTCAAATGTTTTCAATGATGTTTCAATTCAACAAAGGACATATGAGGGTCTACCCTCCGCTCCATCACGGTTTCAATTCTGCTTTAGTATGCAATAGGTGGCTGGTTGACGACAGAGGACCACGATCCAAGAAGTAAAAACGGAACACAATAAAGTCATTATACAGTATATATCACTATTCTTTCTATGTACAGGTACTGGACAGTATTTAAGGTGGTCCTGCTGTAGTGAACCCCAACCATCTGATACTTAGAGCATGTTGTAAAGCCAAGAATCACATGCAAACTGTGACGTTGATCCAGGTCTGGGGTCATCAAACTCTGTCTGCGCTTACAAGAACAAAAGTAAATCCTCCGAGGCACGATTATTCATAGACCGATCATGACAATCTTTGCACATGTGTCAGTCAGACTTGTGTATTCAGTTTGTTCCTGGTTTCTGCAGAGGTGAGCAGTCCTCTACACCACGCCTTCCTATTAGAGATCTAATCTGAGCCGCTGACCTGAACAGTCCTGCAGGGATGATGTGTTTTTGGAGGCCAATCCAGAGTTAGCCTCTCCCCTTTTCCCTTGACAAAAGGCTACTGGAATTATTGCAGAAAATAAGTTAATAACACACATTTTGTTCATATCATCTTCACAAATTCTGATTTATGATTTTCCAAGCGTAAACGCAATTGCTAGTAAAGTAAAACAGCAACTTTAGGCTATCCACGGAATGCACCACAGTCGCACGACTTCAGCGTCACCAGCACTAGGCTTATGTCTTGTAAGTTTATTTCACAAGCATACTTTGCTTGTTTCATCTAAAATTTTTCCTCTTAGCTAATGAATAGAATAATCTGACAGCAACACAATGAGGCTACAAAGGTGGACAAGTGAGTAAATGAGCTTTCATGTTTTTTTAGGGTTAGGGTTACATTTGAACCATGTTTAAACTGATGTCGTTTAAGTTGTTTCAGCCACATGTTGAACACAGAATAACATTCACAGTTGTGATATAAATTCATTGTGGCCAATCTGGCTTCTAGTTAATGCTCTGTGAAAAGGCATTCAACTCCATAATGAGTCAACCACTTGCCAACTGTTTCTGTGATTCCAGAGGAAGTGTTGCTTGAGTTGACTGATTGGCAAATGAAATGACCAGAGACAACGGCAGCTATGACTGAGCTTAGGAAGTGCAGACAGAGTTAGGATAACTGGACAGGTCAGGAGTTTAGGGGACCCGGGTTCCACCGGAGGTGGGGATGTGTCGTTAACGTCACTGGAAACTGTTTTTCATCTGATACAGCAAGCAGAACATCTGAGAAATGTGTTTCCATGATTGCACATTGAAACCAACTGAGATGAAATCTAAAATACAGAAGATACATCCAGAAAGTAGGTATTATTTAGAAGTGAAGTTAACTACAGTAAATGTAAGGACTTGTGCTGACGAAAGAGACAAAACACAAGAAGCGATTGTTCATTCACAAATGTAAATATTGAATGTAAACTCAGAAAAAGCACCCAGTGCCACACTTTACAGTTATTTCAGTGTAATAATGTAAGGAAAAGCACCAAATACACAAAGTGTGGGTATAAACCTCTTTACACTTTACAAGTTCATGTACTTACCACAGTAATACTTGCTGTTTTAATTATCTTACTATAGAGTCAAACAGCCATTAGTTTTACTGTAAAAGAATTCTTTAATATGTCCCTGTCCAATTTATGAATAATAATGAAATAAAAATAGCTGGGGAAGCTTTGTTTAGGTGCAATTAACTGCCACATACACATCATATGTAATTATTGAAAGTAATATTCATAAAATGATTTCCCCAACTTAAAAAAATGCTTCAATTTCAGTTTGATCATTTTCAAATGCTCTCTGAACTAGAAACATGTGAGTTTATTAAAGCTTTCTGTCCCTCTGGAGCTTTCAGATTCTGTTTAAATAAGCTACTTCAATCTCCTTGGCTGGGTTGCACCCACAAAAATTAATTTAATCTAAGATTAAGTCTAATCAGAGTTTAGTAAAAGTAGCTCATCTTAATTTTAAAACTGAATGAGGAAATTCAGATTCAAAATTAAGCATAGCTCTGTTGCACAATTAAAAACTAACCTCTGTTTAGTAAATCCAGATTTATTAAGATGTAAATATGATCTGTTAACGTCCAGCTCCAGCTCTGTTTCTAATGTTGGCTACTCTGTAGTTAACTTTTCAGCCAGGTAGCAAACAATGTAACATTTGACCTTGTTTGAGTAGGCAAACTAAAGTTAATTAATTAACTACTCATGATGACTGAGCAGAGAAGCTCAAATTTCTTCTCCTTTGAGAAACTTGATTTAAATAGAGTTCAGTCATTATGAAGATGCTTCTAGCCGAGTTAAAATTAATTGATAAATAATGCAAAAAATAAATGTATTAAGTATGAAAGAGTGGGGAGACCTGTTGACTATCAGCTGCTCTGTAGCTAACTTTTCATCTACTAGCAAACAATGTAAAAAGTTGCATTGTTAGCCTATTCACGACGGCTCAGAAGAAAAACTCAAATTTCTTCTCCTTTGAGAAAAAACTTGTTGGCTGAATTAAATAGAGATGAATAAATATGGAGATGCTTGCTACACAAATTAAAATTAAATAATAAATAATTCAAAAATACATGTATTAAGTATGAAACAGTGGGGAAATCTGTTACTCAGCTACTCTGTAGCTAACTAGCTAGCAAACTATAGAAAGTTGCATTGTTTGTAAGTTAGTTCAAAGTTAGCTCATATTTCTTCTTTGAGAAAAAACATGTTGGCTGAATTAATGGAGTAATATGGTTAGATAATAATAAAAAAAACACCTGACAACAACAAATTACATTACATTTTGAAATGGAGTTTAAAGTTGTGGTGGAGCATTTTTCTTACTTTTAAGCTAGTTTTAAAGTTTGGTGCAACATCTTAAAGTTAAAGAGAGATTTAACTTAATTCTTGTTGATGCAACCCTGTCTTTTAGCATCAGCATCATCCCTTCGGACAATCCCACCAAACTTCATTTAAATGTTATGCAATTTATCTTTCTAAATGAATGACTGTGCTGAAGGAGGAATCAAACATGCTTGATGTGACACTGTGGTATTTTTCCACAGATTATCACACTGGAATAAAATGAGCAGTGTTTTACCAGCTGACACCCCCTCCCCTCGGTGTTTCTGTCCGGTTCTACGCCTCGTACCCTGCAGACCGCCGCCGTTGGCGGTTCCAGATGTCGTCTCTGTGTTCGGGCCGGCAGAACAGCCTGGAGGACTGAGCCAGACGCTCCCGATGCTCTCGCTCCCGGTCTCTATCCCCACCTAGTTTGGAGAACGCTGGACGACTGCCAAACTGGGAGGATGAGTGGCTTCTGTTGTCGTGGAGACCAGATGAGGACAGTTGACCTCCTGCTGACCTGGAGATGGCAACATGAACACAGTGTGGAAATTAGTGGAACGATGTAAACCGGTGCTTAAGTGTTTATAGTTGATATTTTCAGGGCTGTACCCAAATCCGAATTTTCCAAACCGATTCCGAAGTCCTGCTTTTTCTTAGCCAAAGGCATGTTTGTGTTTTTATATATACTTCATAAAGAGTTTTTTTTAAAGCTCAATAGAAATACAAAAATGGCATGTTTAAGCATCAAAGTCAACTGAAACTGTAAGAATTTTTGATAATAAAAAATGTTTACTCAAAGAGGGCCAAACGTACTATTTTAGTAGCATTACTATGCTTTCCATTGTTCTAATCTACACTGAACACAGAGTTACATGGTTAATTTCCCAGTTGATGAAATTTTAAGACAACACTGTTTGTTACAGGATAGTGTAAGACACCTAATTAAGCTTATTACTTATTATTATCACAGCTATCTTGACAGTTTTTGTGGGGTTTTGTTTATTTGGGTATATAGCATTTTACCTGACCAGGTAGACCAAATCTGACAGGGTGCTAAAATCCCCTCATCAGCCATCTCATACATTTGAATGAAGTGTTGACAGAGCATGCTGCAGAGGAGGCCACTCGCTGGTTTGTGGATTACTTTTTGAAGTATCGTGTGTGGCATGTAGTTGTTGCCATGTTGTCTTTTTGGAGCCAGCAGTGACCATATTTAAACAAGAAGTGAAAATCACCAACCTAGTGCTACCGCTAACTTCCTGAAAACACTGACGACACTTCTAACTAGGAAATGTTATGTGTTACCAAATAATTTCAGCTACTTACTAAATGATAACACATACAGTTGTGTTTCATAATAGCAATGTTAACATAATATATAAAGACAGTACTTAGCAGGCTAGCTGACAGACCATATGCAGCATTAACGCATTAGTTAATGTAGCTGTTATGCTAACAGGCTACGTATTGTAAAGAATACAAGAAAACTCCATGAAGCAGTGTCATGACAGAATGCTTTGATGGTCTAGTTAGTAAAACTTAACTTAAACTTAACCACAACAACAGTACAGCTGAAAAAAATGATTTATTAATAAATAGACAGAAGCTCCAAGGTCTGACTCAAAACCCTACATGAAGAAATCATTTACAAAAAGACCACCAAAACACTTACTAGAGAGTTCACATAAAGCGAATGAGGCCAGAATGAGTCCTGGAAAAAATACTGATAAATCAATGTGATTCAGTTGGAGCCCGCAGCTAGTGGCCGTCAGTGGTATTACACTTTAAGATACTTGTGCATTGGCTTCAATTTCAAACCGTAGGTGTCGGTCTTTGGGGGAAACGCAGCAAAAAAAATTAGAAAAGTTGGATCTGGTTCAGTGTGCTGCATCATCCTGCGTTGTATTGGGAGGTCTAGTGCATATTACTCTACAAAATACAATTTACGAAACACAGATCAACATGGAAAAAACACAAAAGTGACTTGTGAATTGTATAGGAGGTAAATATTGCATTCTATTTACGTTCAAAAAAAGAAGTTACTCAACTCCACTGCCCTTGACCCCATGACCCTTGACCAACAAATCTGCATCAAAACCAGATGTTGCAGGGCACTGCAGAGTTTCACCACACCTGATTTGGTCTGAACGCAACCTTAAGAGTCCTGGAGATACTCACCGGCTTTTAGTGATTCTGTGAGGTCCATTATCAGTTGGCTGCTGGTGCTGTTGAGGAGACAGAAAAGGTCAAAGTTCAAGTTTACACTACAGCACACTAACCACACACAAAGAATACATGTTAAACTCACAAGTGTTTTGTGTTGTGTACCTTGTAGTGGTTGCACTGTTTAGGGCTGCCATTAACCTGGTAATACTCGACCAGTCTCTCTGCCAGGGCGATGCGTCTCAGCAGGTTCTCAATGAAGTGTTGGATTCGAACTTTACCGCAGGTCTCCTGCCGAGCGGCAGCTTCCAGAAACTTCTGGATGGTTAACACCTCCCTAGAAAACAAAAAAGAGACATCAGACTAACACTGTAATAATGTAGGCTGGTTCAGGAAGCAGTTTAGACCAAAGAAGCATCAATGGAAAACCATCACCTCTTAAATCATAATAATAATAATAATAATAATAATAGCAATGCTTGTTTAGAAAATGAGCAAATAAAAAGTAAATGTACCTCTCACAGCATTTCTTTCTTTCAAATTGTTTACCTCTCTCTTCGCTCCAGCTCGTTCTCAGAGGCGTTCAGCTGTTCTCTCAGAGCAGCGATCACCATAACAGCAACGTCCACCTGCCGGCTCAGCGACCGCTCCCTCTCTGCCACTTCCTGCCTCTCCTGGGCCAAGTGCTGCGAGTGAGCACGCTCACACAGGAGCTCAGTGTCGGTCTGGGCCAGCTCCGTGCTCACCTTGGCCAGCCGGCGTTGCATGGTGCTGTCCGCTGCCCGCAGGATGCTGGCCAGACGCCGTCGCACTGCAGCCGAGGCTGCCGCCGTCTCCAAACCAGAGTACGAGCTCTGCTCTGGGGAGTAAAAGGACACAAGAGTTATTGAACACCTTAACGCCTGAACAACTTAACACCTGCACTGGGTAGTACCAGCTGTGCAAGTTCAAACATAGCCTAGTTTGGACCTAACTCCTAACTCTAACTGTACACTCTAAGAGTTGCACCAGGTGGACTAGTTTGAATGTAGACCTAAGCTACAACTTAAACCTTACACCTCACTCTTAGTAGGTGTAAAGTCCTCCATAAGCATCATTTTGAAAGGTGGGATATCTTTGGAGGGTGAAGTGGGGTGAATTATACCAGCTGCTTTATGTCAGTAACATGTTCTCCACAATAGACATATATGATGATATTTATGAGTCCCATGAGCGGAGATACAGAGGATTAGCGATATTACGACTTTTAACATAATACAACCACATCCCTATAACAGTACTAACAAATGTATTAGACCACCTGTCATAAAAAAAAAGAAAGCATATCAGCATCATCAAGTGCTCTAATATGGACTCTTTCATTTTCAGCTCTCAACATTTTACCATTTTGAACACGAATGAGGAATTTCAAACTGAATTCACCCTTTTATTATTATTATTTAAATTTGAGCCGGCTCACTGGGCTTCTCTGAGAAGCCACAAATTAATCAAGCATAACATTCAACAACTAACTAATTTTTCTGTTCACCACTCAATCCAACTGTTATTATTTTACATTGGCTTTACATTAAGGTTGTAAAATGTTCACCTCATCATTATGCTTTGTCCTATTTCCATACCATTTTGTTGATGTTAAGTGATAAATTTTTTTTAGCTTTTTTTAGCCATTAGCCTCCTCACTATTGCAGAGCAAAGTGTGCAAAGACAATTACACATGACAGACAACACGGTGACAAAACAACGTTAAACTCTTTGACAGTAATAAGCACAGCATTAAGAATAAAGCCATTCACAAGTAGTAAAATTTAACAATCTGTGATATATTTTAGTTAGTTTGGACTTCACAGCAGAGTAGTTAAGATGAACCTTACTTCTCAGTGGTTTAGTTTGAAACTAATTAGTTTCAATGTATCATTTATTATGGACTTTACACCCAAACCTAAGATAGACCTGTCTATGGCTTGTGCACCAGGGCACTAAACATTTAAAAACCCGAACACTTAAACACTGGAACACCTTAACAACAAAATATGAATATGACCAAAACAAGGTAAAGTAAACCTGAACGCACCAACCAGATCTAGGTCCAGGTCTGGGTCAGGTGGAGGACTAAGAGGAGCTGGAGGGGGGAACATGAGGTGATGGTGGTTGAAATGATGGTGGCCTGCCTCTGACTTTTTGGTGGACATTTTAATGTCCTCTTCATTTCGATTCCCTTCTCTCTCCTCTCCCTCCTCCTCATCTTCCTCTTCTCCGACATCTTCCTCTTCTGACCCCTCATCTTCATCATCCTCCTCCTCCTCTGCCTGCGTACCTACCCCGACACTCTGAGTGCGCCTCCTCACAGAGCTGTAGGAGTGCGGGTAACCACTGTCTCTGCTGTCACTGAGGGAGCGGGCGTGAGGGGGGCGCCCCGTACTATGCTGCCCTCTGCGGGTGGGGAGGCTCATGTCATACCAGGGGATGGCTGCCGTTAACGGGTCGGGGAGCTTTCCTGTGATGCTGAAACTGCCTGTGATCACATCTGGGGAGCGGTAAGAGTGGCGGTACTCGAGGTGAGTGCGGAGCGCTGCCAAGCTGCGAAAACGCTCTTGCTCGCCACAGCGGGGGCAGCGGAAAGGGAGGTCGCAGGAGGTGACAGGTTCAGTGATGGCGCCGCAGGCCTGGCCGTTCCTCTCTAAGAGGAAAGAACCAGAACCTCTGGAACACAACTTCTGCTGCATCACTCTACACCTGGAGTCGAACAAAACAAAATGGAAAGGTTAGAATCGAAACAGTCCCTCAGTCAGATAGTCACACAAATGCTAACATTTCTGAACACCTGAATATCTAAATACCTCAACACCAGGATGCCTTAAACACCTTAACACTAGGGCTGAAGCTAACCATTATTTTCACTGTTGATTAATTAATTGTTTGTTCTGTTAAATGTTGTTAAATGTGGTGAAGAAGTGTTTCCCAAAGCCCAAAATGTTGTCCTCAAATGTCATGTTTGGTCCACAACTCAAAGTTTACTGTCAAAGACGAGGAAAGAAACCAGAAATTATTCACATTTAAGAAGCTGGAATAGAAGCATTCTGACTTTTCTTTCTTAAATAAATACTCAATTAATTCTCTATTATCCAAATAGTTGTCCATTAATTTAACAGTCAACTAATTGATTTATCGATAAACGTAGAACACTTAAACACCTAGACATCTAAACAGCTGAACATCTAACACCTGAAAAGTTGAATACCTGAAGCTGTCCAAATTTAGGGGGAAAAAATGGTCCTTGTTGGTGTCAAAACTTCCTTTTCAGTGTTTCATCTTATTAGAAATTGAATATACTGCAGTTGTAGATTTATATTATATTATTACATTATATTTATGTAAAGATTTATTTCACCATTTTCACTGTTTTGTGAAATACTAGAAATTTACATGACAATCTGAGAAGAAAAGTAATAGATTAGAATAGACCATTGGTGATGATGAATTGATTCGTCAATAAAAAAAAACATTTCGAATTTTAGTCTTTTTTTGTAAACCAAAAATGTCCATATTTTACAGAGTTACATCGTCATATCTAAACTAAACATTTAATTTAAAATAATAATAATAATAATAATAATAATGCATTATAATGAAACTGGTTTTGACCTGAAAAAAGAGACGATATCTCTCTTTGATATCACCTGTGGATTTATGAACCTATGATGATAGACTTTGAATAATTTATGACACTTTATAGACAAAAATTGAGTAATCTGGATCACAGAAGAATTATTGATTGAAGCTACAAACCCTACTAAATACAAATTAAAGGTAAAATAAGGGACCAACCACACTCACTACAATATTACCCTAATTTACAATTCAGTCTAATTAAATTGTAATTAACTTTTCAGATGTAAATGAAACTGGATGAATTTACTCCATGTCTGTTCTCTCAGTTATCATCTGCCAAGTGCCAACAACACAAAGCATCTAACGAGAAGAGACACAATTAACGATTCATTTTGCCAAAGTAATATTTATATGAGCATGATTAAAGATGATGCATCTTGGCGTTACATGACAATGCCACAGCGATTTAAACAGATGTGTATGTGTGAATTAACATGAATAAAAACCAAAAAGGACAGACTGGATGACAGCACGTGAGCTGAGCAGCGGATGTATTCTGCAGAAATAAACTAAACAAACACGGCACGTTTGATTTTACGGTTTCAGTTCAACGTCTGTTTCATTTTGGCGTTAAATAACCGCGTAACAGGTCAATTTGACGCTTATTAACCACCGTTAGCCAACTACACCGTTAGCTCCTTCACCTGATTACCGGAGCTAACGTTAGCTAGCAAAGAGCAACAATCGCTGAATCATTACCGAGCGAAAAAACGGTTCACGTGCTGCTCTTAGCGTGTGCAGTTTAGCGGGAGACGATAAATCCATCTCTTACCGTTACTGTGTGCAGGTGTCATGTCGCAGGTGGAGGCACACAGCAGCCCGCATGATGTCATTCATTCAGGAGACCCACGGAGGACCAGCGGCAAGTTACATACACTGCGATGACAACTACACTTCCGCTAAGCCCTTTCAAAATTAAAGACAAGAGACATGTGTTAATCCTACTTCCGGTTTTTCTATCGCTGTCTACATTTTTCTCCGGTGTTTCTTCGTTTTTAATATTATTTTGACTGTGTTTCTAAGTAACTCCCGAAGCCTTTCTTGTTTATGATCATAAAGTTGTGATATTTCGAGAGAAAAATATTAACTATACAAGAAGTTGTAATATTACAAAAATAAAATATTTTTTTTGAGAGAAAAAGTAATATTTTGAGAAAAAAAAAAGTCATAATGTTACAAGAATAAAGCCTTAATATTTCGAGAAAAGGGAGCAGAATAAAGAAACCATGTACCATCAAATAACAATGACAATAACAATAATATTTCTGGGAACACTGAAATAACTATTTTTTCTATTTTTGTATTTTTTATGTTTTCCTCTTTTAATGATGGAGCTGCAAAGATCTCAAACAACTAAAAATCGTATTTGTGTAGTTGAGGTGGCAGTGTCGTGCTGAGCAACAACAAATTTGAGGTCAGTCTGGAAAAAGAGTTTATTCTTCTCTGTGATGATGGACGTAATATACATACAGTATAGCGATTGTGCTTTTGTACAACATCACAAATTATGGTTTTAATGCCACAGTTTCACAACCAGAATGAAGTCAGGATCACACCGATATGAGTTCAGGTAGCTGCCACTTTAAAGACAAGTCCTGGGATGTGTTTCAAACAACTGTAAACAACTTGTGATGTTCATGTGCTGGTAGAAATATCCGACATCTGAGATTTCGTTAAATGATGCTGCGTTCAGGTGCAAACCAAGAAGGTAAACAGTTCCCGCTCTATCATAACTGAATGTTCAAACTAAAATGTCAAAGTCAAATATAACCGTCTTAAATTGTGCACACAACTAAACACTTTCTAGACAGTCGCTCTCTATTAATGCCACATTTTTGCAACTTGAACAGGCTGGGAGATGAAAATGTCTTCAGTGTGTTTTTTCTTTTCATTTGTCTTATTGGATAATTACGTGTTGACTTTTGTGATTTCATCCATTATTTAGTTTGGAAAGTACGACATCTTTCCAATAAGTATTTTACACAAACCAATATAGGTTTCTATTACAACAGGATTTTCTTTTCCCATGTACCTTTGGAACATTTTTAAAAAGTCTTTATAAATAGAGCTGCAGTGATTATTCTATTAATCAGCTGATTTAGAAAATTGTTTTCAACTGACAACTGCCTCACAGACAGAAGGTACTGAGTTCGGTCCCAGACCTGACTGTGGGAGTGCAATACCGGGTTTGGTGAGAACCGAATGCTACAAGCAACTGACAGTGCGCGTGTGCCCGTGCCTGTGATTTTTAAATGTGTGGTTCTGTTCACACATTTTTAAAACATAATATACCTGATGATGTTGATGTCTTATGTTGATATTATTGTCATTTCAATATAATAATAACAGTGCTTTCACCAGACCACGTAGTCAACGAACATCCTACTGTATGAGACAGTAAACAAACAAACAAACAGTAAACCACTCTGAAATGACTCTCAGATGATAATATCTTACTGAATATTGCTACTTATATTTTCTTTTCAGTACAATTTAAATTTGTACAAATATACTTTGTGACAGTATGAGTACCAAATCTTTAATACATACCTAAATACATGATGAATAACCAATTAAGACTGAACCGATTCATGATTGAAATTATTGAGTAGGTCAATTTACAGTAAAAATAAATATTATTTCTATCTGTAGCCTAATTATAACATCTTGATTATAAAATGACTCCATCTACCACAGTGTCATTCTTGATACCAACAATAGGGGGCGCCAAAGGAACATTCTTTAAAATTCTGCAATTGAAAAGCAAACTATTAACCTTTTAATATCCACTCTTTTTAACCTTTTAAAAAGGTAAAAGAAGAAGAGTAAGGCCAAAATGTATATATTACAAAGGAAACATCTTCCATGTTTCCGTGTTTAACATGTGGCTGAAACAAACCTAAACTACACCAGTTTAAACATGGCTCAATTATAACCCTAACCCTGAAATGGGTTGACCTAGTGAAAGTTAAGAGGTTCTAACTAACTCAATGGGAGGAAAAAGCTCTGTTTTTATCATTCATCGTTACATTTTTGTACAAAAGGTGCCAGTGAAAATGAATCTATGTATCCCAGTAAATGCAGTATTCTCCTGTTATTGGCTGATGCACACGGAACCAGACTTTAGGTGAAACAAATTACAGCTGCTCATGTTTTTGTAAATAAGAAACTGTTCTTAATGTCTTGCCTGGTAAAATAAAGGTTGAAATAAAAATGTTTGTAGTTGTAAAGCAACTAAAGTTTACATGTTGGATTGAACGAGAGTGAACCATAATGCACTTTTTCCCTTTTTTTGCTCCGTCTGTTTCTTCATTTCTTTTCTCCTTACACTGTTTTTCCCTTCTTTATTTGAGGGGACTTTTGGCCCTGAACTCAGCCTCCCAGGCATTTTTTTCACCAGGTTAAACCCGTCAAAAACTCCTCGATTAAATAAATGCTTGAGGCTAACTCAGGGCAGAAAAGTCCCTGAACTCTTCTTTGACATTATTTCCATCTCTTCTCCTTCTCCTTCTTCTTCTATCCCTCTCTTCTTTTGGTGCATCCATGCATCTGTCCTACTGACAGTGGAGCTGGTAATTAAGCTTGGCTCCCAGTCTGGTTCCTGCCAGGTGTTTCTTGAAGGCCCCGTCCATCTCTTGGCTCTGCTGTGGTGTGAAATGGTTCTTCCAATCCCCGACCTCACCTAGTAACAAATAAAAATTTCAGACATTCACATCTCAAAATATTAAACCCTATAAAGTATGAAACCCAAGATACTGTCTCGTCTTTTTCCATTTAGCAAGACAAATCCCCTCTGCTGCTTTAAAGGAAACTTGCTTCTCATAGGTTAGATGAAAAGAGTGAATTTACACCTGCAAAGGGCTAAGTGTCAGATTTACATTTTAACTTATACCTAATGCAAACCTCAAAATATAAGTACTTAATCCTGCAAGTTAGAAATGATGTTCAAACTAGCTGTGTTTACTTATCTGGTTCAACCCATTAAAGAGTAATATCTGAACCTGTCATTCAAAAAAAAGCTGATAAATATTTCAAAAAATACTTAAGTAGCATATTTCTTTAAGTCTTGGCACATATTTAGGCAACAGCATTTAAAAACAAGTATTTATTGAATTTCCCCCTGGGGTTTAATACAGTTTATCTTATCTTATTTGAATTGTCAGAACACATGAGCATCTTTGTGCTTTTTTTCTGTAACTAAACGTCTATTCTCAGTTCATTGGGGAGATGTTATCACAGAAATATGTTGCAGATTTCTTCTTTACATTCAAGTTAAGATCACAGACTTTCTCAAAATGTCAAATATATGTATGCCAAATGACAAGAAAGTAAAAAAAAAAAAAAAGATTTAGATAAGATATAAATGATATATTTGGCTTGAATGTGCCACTTGAAATAAGCCAGAACCTTAGTGTTGGAGCTGGAAGCAGGACAACTGAAGCAGCACTTTTAGGAAATAGAAATGATTTAAAGACTTGGCAGCACCTTTCCTGAAGATGACATTTCCCATATTGCCGTGGGAGTTGGCAGAGCTCTCCTTCATAGCATTGAAGGTGCTTCCCTCTGCGATCTGCTGAACCTGGGCCTCTGTCAGGCTGAAGCCAAAGAAAGTGGAGATCTGACGCACGCCTGTGCTCAGATCCTGCACAGCAGCACATAAAACCAGAGATTTGTCAGAGGCACATACTGTAACTGCAGCGTGAGTCATCTAATGTCTTGGTTATGATGGATTTTCTTAGCAATACCCTCAAACAAGTGGCTGTAAAGGAGAAATCTAATCTAAAAAACAGACTAAAACATGTGCAGTACATTTACCACGTTGATGACCTTTTACATACCGCGTGTGAAATACATTGTTTCATACTTTTGTGATGGAATAATGAGCTAAAACATAAATATTGCCATGTAGGTTAATAATCAGTATGACGGATACCTGTTTGAGCTCTTCATAGGTGACCACCATGACGTTGGGGTCGTCCATCCTCTTCTCCCAGGCCAAAGCATGGTCAAAGTATGAGCCCCAGGGCACTACACACAGAAACACACAAAGCAAAGCATTTATTTGGTGCTTTGTTGATTGAAGGAGACGTGTTGTGTGGATTAATCAGGGCTACATTTGCTGCATGAAATGCTAATGACACAATATTTAGCCATATATGAAATCTTAACCTCTTTGTGGATATCACGTAGTTTATATCTTGATCATCTGTGTAGATGTGAATGTCAGTTGTACCGCCGGAGGAATATTTCTATTAACCTCTTAATCCCTAGGGTTGTGGGAGGTGTAGCTCGTCTTAAACAAGCATACACAAAATAAATCAAGAACAGCTTCTCAGCCCTCAGGTCGATATGCATCCTCTTGGTCTCTATGGATACACAAGACCTCAGAGGATATAATCCAACGGTCACTAACATTGTCACTGTTATTATGCCTGAACTAAATTTAAGTATGTTCATTCTATCAAATGCAATTTAACTTTAATGACAAAAACCACTTCCCTTTTAAAAGTCAATGCATTTATGACACTTTTTGTATTACTAATCCTAATGAATACTGTTTGTATTTAGATCTCTGTGACTTATTGAGGAAACTTTGTGAAAAGAAGTTGCAGAACACACAACATAAATGACGGTGTTAATGAATGCATCTGAGCTCAATCCGATCAAGCATCTGTGAGAAGTGGCTAGAAATATGTCTGATCCATGGAGACTCTACATTGCAATTTACAGGACTTAAAGGATTGGCATTTAAAGTCTTGGTACCAGATACCACAGCACACCTTCAGAGACCAGGTGGATTCCAGGCCTCGGGTCAGAGCTGTTTTGACGGCAAAAGGGAGACCTACACAATATTAGGCAGGTGGCAATAATGTACATATGTTTCCACAGATGCTGGATTAGATTGAGATCTGGTTGTCGTTCCTTAGACCACTTTTGGTAGGTACTAACTACTGCAGTGGCTGTGATTTTGGACACTTAATCTTAATAATATCCTGTAGTGTGTGGTGTGCCATTATTCTCAAATCACAAAGATGTTTTTCAACAGGTTTAATATTTATGACTGACACTGGCAACTGAACACATCACTGCCGCATTAGACAAGGTAAACACAAAGTTTGTGGTTCATGTACTGGATGTGGTAACCTAGCATCACTAAGTTAATTTAATAAGCTAATAATTTACAGAAATCCTCACTTCATGGTGAAAATAATCATGGTACCTGCAACAAACAGCAACAACAGTAGGTGACAATCCTATACGGTGTGTTGTTGTCCGAGGGGGCATCAGAGCGACTGGATCGATAATGTCCTGTCATGTTCAGACAATAAAGTTTCCAAATGGAAACTCGTAATGGATGTTGACAAGGAACGAGACTGGGCTACAGCGAGGATGGAGGCTTTTAATAGAACAGGTGAGCTCCTGTGTGTGATGCACCCAGATTTCAAAATCAGATAGGATTTTAAAATCCACTAGTGTGGGTCAGGCTTAAAGCTGCAGTGCTTTTTTTGATACCAACAACTTATTTTTTTAGCATCACTAGGCAAAAATTCCATAATTAGCTTTCAGCATATTGTAAATCAAGTGGTCTGAGAGGAAACAAGATTTCTGCATCTACTCCTTGCTTGTGTTTTTGGGGCTGTAGAAAATCTATCCCATGACAGCCAGATTTTAGTTCATCACAGGCCTTTTCTGACAGGTAGCCACTGATTAGATTCCGTCAGCCTCGACCTGGACGGAAGGTTGGCAAAGTACCTTCAGTTTTCCATAACACCATGAACGGACGTCAGGTTAAATCAATTCATATTAAGTCTTTTGATTTGGACCCAGAGGACACAGCTGCAGAAAGAAGGTGTGTATTTTCAAATTCTGGCATTTTCCCTCCTGTTTTCAGCTGCTGCAGCTTTAAGAATTTTTGTGGAAAAACTGATGGATTCTTCTATATAGAAATCAGTCTAGACCGACTTTCTGACCGACTAATCTAAGTTAACTTATCTCAGTCAAAGCAACTTGATTTGACCGAATCAATAAATATTTTTTTTACCGTGAACCTGTAACACGTTGGAACATTCAACCTTCTTCTTTTGTCGCCGAAGCTTATGTTCCCCCCAGTTACGGGCCTCCATCCTCCATTCCACCCCCTGTCCTTTTACCCAGGATGCTTTGGCTGGATCATCAGCTATTCCTGACTTTTCCTGGCTGCCGGCCCCTCTTCCCAGATGTTGGATTTGGATTTCAGCCTTTCCTCCTCTATTCATCTGTCTGTGTATACGTTGTCTTCGTCTATCTCTCTCCCACTGTATGTGTATTAACCTCAACTGTCTTGTGTGAATATACTGAGTATGTGTTTCCTGTCCTTTTTGTTCAGGTTCTCATCCTCTGTTCACTGTCAGTGCCTGAAAGTTCCATTTTCTTCCCATTTTTTTTGGGCAGGGGGTTAGTTTTTCCTTATTCTTACTGAGGGTCTAAGGACAGGGGGGGGGGGGGGTCACATACTATACAGACTGTAAAGAGGCAAATTTGTGGTTTGTGATGTTGGGCAACCAACCCTATTGCCGAAATATAATGTTGCTTGGCATGGATACGTCTCATATAAACATTTGTGAACCAAAAATTGGTTTGACATCATGTGTCTGACTTGAATGCATTATAACTTTCCAACTGATCTTATATTTTATGAATAAATCTAATTGTGAAAAGTAAATATGCATGATATGATATGCCAAAATTGTAAAGCTGTCTTATTTCATTACGTAGTAGCCTGAAATGGGTCTGGTATCCTGGTATCTGGCAGGAGTTTCCACAGTTCTTCCAGAATGACATATATAGTCATAGTGGGTGAAAACTGGCCACCTCTTGAACACACATGCAGCTCCACATGAGCCACTCGCTGGGACGGTAAAGTCTTTACAGCACTGTAATCTGTTGGCAGTGATGGTGATTTACAGTGAAGCCATGTTGGAGGAACACTTTAGTTTTCTGTTTAAAAAAGGAGCTCCACGCAGAGACTCAAGTCTCTCTTTAAACACTACTGAGGCTTCATTTGCTGTATTCATCCCTCTTGTGCATACTGACCATTTCAAGATCTTTTTGATTTCAGTGGAAGTGATGAACACCAGTACACAGCTCCATAGTTATGTGAAATCAGTGTGAGGCATTAGCCATCTGAGTAACATGAATCAAATGCATATTTTCAAAATGAGTCATTTTAGCACCAAGTTTCCTGTATTGTTTGACCTCTCTCCCAAACAGTAACATTGGAATTTGGACGCATCCTGCTGAAGCCTCGGATTATCTGCAGAAAAATATTCTAAACACAAGGTGGATATTATCCCTAAAGGAAACAATTTCTGTATTCATAAGGCTTTAAAAAATAATTTAAAAGCTACTGGAAACTTTTTACTTTTCACTCTTTTATTATAATTATGTAAAAGCTGTAGCTAAGGTGTAGATTTCATGTAAATACGATCTGAGACCAATGCAGTCAGATAAACATAATAAACCTTAATGTTATGGGAAACGATCTAAAATGTTTTGGGCTTCAGCGTGAAACTCTTCATGGTTTCTCAGTTTATCGTTGATAACCTGTCTACAGAGCCTGAATGGAAGCAGAGTATCCCCTACAGGCTGGTTCACAAAGTCCACATACTGTACATTTGGACATTGTTTGGACATGTCACACTGTGCCATTTCTCGCTCCCTGCTATCAGTATCATTGCCCTCACCTGTTCACTCCTCCTCTCTGCAGCAATCAGCGTCATTTCTTCCACCTGTGCTCTCCCTATATACACAAGACGCACGCTCACTCATTGCAAGGTTGTCCTCTGTTGTTTCACGACTCGCCAGCGATTCTTTCCGGACGGACCCAATCTGCCTCGGGTCTCCGACTTCTGGGTCTCCCTGCTCTCCCGGACAACCCACCTGCCTTCTGCCACAGACACCGAGTGCTGCATCGGAGTCCGCCGACGCAGCGCGCCGTCTGCTTGCCACCGGCGAAGAGCCGCTGCTCCTTCGGACGCTCTCCCGCCCCTGTTCGCCCACCGGCCACGATCCACTTCTCCGGTGTGTCTGCTTCGCGCGGAGCTAAGGATGCAGCTAGGAGAGTCGCCTGTCTGTTGAATAAATATCTTTTCTGTACGCTACTGGTCTCAGAGTGCTGTATTTCCCACGCCACCCCGTTTCAGGAAAGCAGAATATGGCTGGGCAACACTGACACAACTAAAATACCTTGATATATTGCAACAAATACTTAATTGGCACTAAATTAAAATATCATGTCTGAATCATAGTTGGTGTTTTAGAAAACTACGTAACTATATAGACTTATGTATAAAGACGCGTCATACTCTGAAAACCACACTCACTGCAAAAGAATTGGTACCACAATATGAAACCAAAGACTGAAACTCTACCGAAGTACCTGTAGCTAGCTAAAGACATCAGATTTCTGTGATTACCCTAGGTCTATCAGAAAGTCCCTAGACATGTTTTTTTTTTTTTTTTTTTTTTAAAAAAGAGATTCTCCATGGTAGGTATACTGCATGAGGGAAGGAAATTAATGTTACAATTTATTTATGGCCAATATATTGCCTGTGGTGCAGTTGACTAAACTAAAATGATGATGGGATAAGCTAGCTGTTAAAGCGAATGTTGGCTACTGTATGTTAGCAAGCTACTGTAGCTATCTAGGGAGCTTGTAAACATGACAACATTACTGCATAGCTTTGTATCCACATTTATCCACCTGTCAATTCAGCTTCACTTAAAGAAATATAGTAGCCTTCAGCTAACATTTGCATTGACTTAGCAGTGGTAAAATGCTTGCACACGTTAGCACACTGAGTATCCCATAATTAGCTTAGTTTTCAAAAAACTAGTTTTCTCTTTTTTTCTGCAATAAAAGGAATTTCTAGAAAGTAAAAAAAAGCCTTGTTTCTTGGAATTGAGTCTTATCTTTTTTTTCCAAAAAGAAAACATATTTCAGCTCAAGCTTATTGAGATATGTTTAACCAGTAACAAGCTAAAACAACACTTTGTATAATATCCCAGCAGAGGAAAAAATCATTTTTTCCCCTCATTTTAAGAGTAAGACCACTTACACAACTTCTCTATTTAAGTCTGTCTTAAAGAAAGTCTTTTTGTTACTTCTTATTAACACAACTTATTTAAATTTTGCATTTTTCTAGCCCATTCTGGTCTTTCAGTGGCTAGACTTTTATTCTAGTTTTGAAAAATGTAGTAAAGCAAAATTTGCTAAACCCTTTTGGTATATTTTTTTACAAGACAATTTAGTTGCATTTAAGAATGTCTGACTTTGTTTGTTTTTGCAATGTTCTTACTCTTGTCTTATTTCCTATTTCCACTTTTTTCTCCTTAAAAACTCAGTTTTTCAGCTTGACAGCTTAAAAAATGTGTTCTTTACACTGTGGTGTGTGCATCCCAACACCCACTAGCTTTTAGGCATTTTTCAGTTTTTTGACATTATGTATTTGGTGGTTCACTTTAATAAAGGAGCTAAGTATTTTTGTACGTAGATGTCCCAGACATGGTTTTATCAGTGTGTAAGCTGACAAATGGCTCTCCTCCACTCACCCTGTGTGTCTGGATGC
Source organism: Coranthus polyacanthus (assembly GCA_037367275.1). Taxonomy (NCBI): domain Eukaryota; kingdom Metazoa; phylum Chordata; class Actinopteri; order Kurtiformes; family Apogonidae; genus Coranthus; species Coranthus polyacanthus. The sequence continues at coordinate 24,525,186 of JAPQRN010000008.1, read as the reverse complement.
AGTAAATGCTCTGAGTGGCCACATTTTATTTCAGTTTTGGACCCTTCTGAATCGGCTGTGGGGAATGTGGTTTATTATCCCATAAACTCAACACAGATCAGGATCATACAGTTAGACTGAGCGGCTTCATGGTGGTGGTGATAAAAGTGTGTAATCTGCACCAGAGGGACAGGGCTGACCTCACATTACCTGACATAAAAAGGTTACTTAAGTACAATTCTGACCTACTTGAAGGGCCTACTTCATGTGATGCACACAATAGATGTGGTCACGTTATAGTTAATGTTTTACATACTTCATGGGTTGATAATTATGCTTTTATTTCCAACATCAATATCACAGTGTCATGGAAAGTGATAAAAAGATTTGGTGTAGTACTAATAGGCCATAAATATGGAACATAATCACACCATTTGTCTATATTTGAATGCTGCTGAAGGCTCAAACCAGCTTCAGGTAAACTTTTAAATACATTTTCTTCCACAATATATACCTAACCCATCATCAAAAATGTAGCCTAATAATTTTTGTCCATCAACTAACTAACCATCCAACTACACCATTAAATGCAATAATAAATCAGAGCAGAAATTTCTGTTCTAATACAAAAAACTCACTTTTTTACATTGCTTTTTTCTCACAATTTCCACTAAACTTATATAAAATGTATATGAAGACACTCAGCTGAGTCTCCTCTCCCTTGTAGTAAAGAGATTTTGGTGATATGAGGTACTGCCTGCGACTGAGAAGCCTCTGTCTGAGGACTACCCCAAGCCAAATTTCAGACTGGGCCCAGGAGAACTATTAAACTGTTTTACAGGCACATTAAAAATTTCTACCAAAGTTTTTTCTTTCAATAAAATTGATGTATATATTGAAAGCCTACACATAAAACCTAAAACCTTATTTAGTTAAATGCAAGATTAGTATATAAGAAAATATGCATAGAAATAAAAGTTTGCTCACCATCTCCAGACAGGAAGTCAGTGAAGAAGGATTCCCAGGATTTGATGGATGGAAGGACAGGGTTGTTGTTGCAGAAATGATAATAAGAGACCAGAGTGTCTTTGGGGTTTCTGAAGATCACCAGCATCTGTTTACACCCAGCAACAAACACGGCATCAATAATAATAATAATA
>JAPQRN010000008.1:24512592-24523947 GCA_037367275.1 Coranthus polyacanthus | reverse complement strand
TGTCTTTGGGGTTTCTGAAGATCACCAGCATCTGTTTACACCCAGCAACAAACACGGCATCAATAATAATAATAATAATAATAATAATATGCAGATAATATATGTAAATATATAAAATGGTGATGAAATTAGTAGTGAAAGGACAATTGAAAAACAACCATTTGTCTTTTAAAAGCCAAAAGTCTTATTATTGTTATTTTGTACTCTTGGTTAAAAGAGACCCACCTTGGTTTTCTTTGCAAAGAAGCTCTGAGGGATGTTGTCAGGATGCATATGAGTTCCCAGAAACCTTGGAGATGGAGCCTGATCCATCGTCTGAAGTGAGGAGGAAGGGGGAGTCATTCATTTTCTTTCATTTCTCCCTTAGATTGCTATATATTTATTTAAAGATGAAAATGATTCAATGTGTGCCACATACACATTTATAAAAAGACATCCATAAAACATTGACTAGATGTGAAAATTGGGTGGATGAAGGGTGCCAGGAAAGAGACACTGACACCCCACTCCTGCTACAGATGGGATTTGCATGAGGGGCCCAACCTGGCAACACTTATGCCTTGTTAACATTCCTTCAATGTGAAATAAATCGGAGTGTTAATGTACTATCAATAAAAGAAATGTGCCGAAAACATTGTAGTTATTTCGACAGTTGGCCCAAGGGGTCTGTCATGATCATCCAGACTAGCTTCGGTGGCTAAGCTAAGAATGCTAGCTGATATAGCAATGCATATTATCTTCAGGTTTTACAATCAATGACAAGATGTCAGACATAGCTAGCAAAGAAAAACCCACGGCACAGAATATTGTCGAGGAAATACATAAAATAAATGATTGATATTTTAAAGGCAGATACTATTTACACCCAGGTGTCTGCAGCCAATCATGCTATGTATACTCGTGATGGAATAGCCTGTGTAGCTATTTACATCACCTGTGTATATTGTATTGTGGACAAAAAATGTACCCATGTGTTTGTATCAGACTGTAAAGAATTATTATGGATAGAGTAACCTTGATGTCACCCATTGTTTTGAAGCCAGTACTTTGCATTTTGGCCATTGGTTCTTTTCTGGAGCCGGAAGTGACCATATTTCGACAAAAGGGGGGTGTTCCCACCATAACCAACCCCAACCACCTCCTACTAAGGTTTCTGCTACTTAACATCACCTGGTCCACATCATCAGTTTCCGACATCTGAGGACTTACATTAACCTCTATTTGGTACCGATGAAAATTGATGTTATAGGGGTAACAGACATCAAGGGTTTACGACCAAGCGGCAGAATGGGATGACTTTGGAGTTAGAACGGGCTCTACAAATTCACTTCAGATAACTATTATGCATGCTGTATAAAGGTCACAGTGATCATATAGATGAGGTGCATCTGCTTCTTACAAAAAGAGTTCAATGAACTAATTGGTTAGGGCAAACGATTACATTATAGATTAAAAATATATTTAGGTGCTTGTTTTCAGGCAGATGATGTTGATATTGATGTACTGTCATGTAAATTTGTACATTTGTGTGTATGTTTGTATGTATTTATGTACTGTATATATGGCTGCAACTCTGTCTAAACCTTGGTAATTGTGCTGCTGCTTGGTCTTGGTCTTGGCCAGGACGCTCCTGTAAAAAGAGATTTTTAATCTCAGTGAGTCTTTCCTGGTTAAATAAAGGTCGAATAAATAAATAAATAAATAAATGTAACCATCAATTTCAAAGATAAAGTTGTTATGTTACAATCAGAAATGACAAGGATAAACATCAAATCTTCAAATTTGAGTTATTTTTGCTCGAAATATTATCCAAATAGTTGCAGATTGGTTTCATCAGCTAGTCATTGTAGCTTTATGAGCCATTATGTGATGTCTGAATTATAACCAACAGCAGTGAAATAGAATTGTAAAAGCCCACTCTTGGCTCCAGAAGGATCGGATTAGGAGATAATGGTAACTTTTAGTGACTCTCATCCTTTAACATAAATTCTCCAGTGTTTATGTGTATGTTCTACACTTGTAGGATTTCATACAATGCCTTCCTTTTTAGCAGCTCACTGTAAACATATTCATATTTTTATTGCTCTGGAATGAAGGTGAACAGTCTGCGGTTCAACACATAATTAGGATAACCTCAGCAAATTACACGCACATGAACGCACACTGTTTCATGTGTTTCTGATTGAACACTTGAGACAGGCCCAGGAGTTTGTTTCAGATCTCAGCTCAAAATGAGGTTTTAGGAATTCCTAGACATACAATGTTGAAAAATCTCATATTTTTCAAAATTGGATCACACATCTGCCATCCTATCTTAAAGAGGACCTCAATTTGGTCCCTACAGTCACAGGAAGGTGCTCATGAGTTAGGGTGCAGTCAATTTAGGGTTCCCACTGTGATATAAAAACAACACAGACACACATAAACACACAAAATATGTACCTTTACGACATCTGGTCCAAAAAACTCGATCAGAGGAGGCATCCTGGACTCGGTTTTCATTCCTGTGGCCTCTGTGATGATCTTCCTCAACACCCCCACCATCCAGTTAAAACCTGCACAGAGCCAAACAAATTGGCATGTACATAATATTTAGATATGTTAGATTACAACTTAAAGAATGTTTTAGCAGGTTGGAAAGAGTTTAAGAAATTAACTCTGGTGGGTCCAGACTATATGACTTTTGTTCTGGTGCATATTTTTTCTTCTGCTGTGATCCTATAATAAATCTCCTTCAATCCACGTGAGTTCTGTTTTTCCCATCATCTGTTAGTTTTTTAGTCCTTTCTTTTTTCTTTAATAATTAAAAACTTAGAATTTATATATGTTGACTTTTTGATGTGTCAGACTGAAAGTGTCAATTTATGTGCTAGTGGTTCAACCTATTTTGATTTTGAGCCATAAAAGCCAAAAAAGTAGATATTTATAAAGAGTACTTGATCATGGTTTGGTAATTAATACAGAAAAAGTCTCTGCTGAGACTTGAAAAACAGAATGTTTCTTAACATTATCCCAAAAACCCACAGACAGGACTCAGGATGTGAACCTGCCCCATAGGGCTACACTCAATTTACACCGGGCTAATTCCTGAAGCAGTTGCCAAATATTTTGTGACATAAAAACAGCACCAACAGAAAATTATAAGAAAAATAGCTTAAGATGCATTTAGCTCAGCACAGACAGAAACCAGTGTAGCTGATAAGTATTACAGGGCAATAAATGTCAGTGGCTCGTAAATATGAATGTGTTGAGGCCAAGGTCGGGTTAATCCACTTCTATCGCTCTTGTAAATCATCAAGACGTTAGGAAGCTATTATCTGTTTTGGTCTACTGTGTGCTGCCCATTTAACTGCCTGTATCATCAAAAGGAAGCATTTATAGAGAGGCCACCCATTGGTTACACTGATGGTTTGCATGTGCAGTCGCACACACAGATAAATAGCCTTCTTATCTACATGCAGGCCCTGGTCCAAATGGGCCCCTATGCATTGGAGATGTGGGATGGGTTTGTGTGATCTGACATTCCTCCAAAGGCGATTAACTTGTCCGTCTTTGTGTTGTTTCTCTGCCAGCGAGCTGCTGTGCTCAAGCCTTTTTCCAAAGTAAATGCTTCCCCAAAAAGAAAACATGTCACATTCCTTAAACGCAGCACCACAACAGCAGGAATGTCACGCTTTTCTTTCTGCATGCACAACGCTTCCAAAACTTTGTGTTTGTAAGAGAAGGAGATTAAAAGTGTGTTTCATGGTGCCTTAAAATATCAATAAATCATCTGCACTTTCACTGAAGCGTTAGTGCACATTTATGCACCGCAATACCCAGAAATCCTGCAAGGTCATGTCTGTGAAATGGTTTGGATTCAATCCTAAATGAAAAAAGCTCTAGTTTGGGGCAGTAACGCCTACTGTATTAGAAAAAAAGCTCAGATCTTAAATTTACGATCCAGCTTTTTCATTGCAACTCCTTAGAAGGAAAACAGTGTTTATGAATATGAATGTTTCGTTAGTAATTCACAAGAAATAAGAGTTGAACAAGACCAAGAAACAAACATAACCTTGAACAGCAATCTTTAACTTTTCTATTTTCCTTCCTGATTTATCATCAACTGCAGCCACCAGTTCAGAAACCACTGCTTTACAATGAGGCTGATTTTGTTCCAGTCCTATTAATCCTAATTAAACAGTAGAGAAGTGTATTTCAGTCTGCAATGACCATATATGTGGTTTGTCTCCACTTGATATGACCCAGAGTAGTGTTTGAAGAAATGACACGGCTGTGGTTTTTTAGGTTTATATACAAATACTTGGTTAGGGTTAGGAAGCGGTCACGGTTAAGGTTCAACTAAGATGGTTACACTAACAAACATACGGTTATGGTTAAATGTACCAGTGTTTACTTTGGGTTTGAAATGGAGATGAGAAGCCGCCCCCTGTCCAAAGTCCCCCAGCCACCATATCTATCCTCCTAAAGGGAACTTTGTGGCTTTAGAACTACATTGCACCGTCTGCTCACTTAAACCAGGAGTTCCCATCTGACGTACCACCACGGTGCAATTACATCAGCACAAATAGTCCTATAGCGACCCACTATTCTGCTCATGACTATATGCAAAACGTTTTTAACACTAATAATTATGTAAAAGTGTCTATTGTTACACTAGTTTCTCTAAAATTCAACTCATTAACATATTACTTCCGCTACTTATTTTTATTTAACCATTTAATTATTTATGTCAGTTTATACTTTGAGCTATCTATTCCTGTAACCCTTTTAGCATGTATTTGTTAGCCTTCTTTTAGCTTGATCAGTTACACGTTAAAATGTTTTTTAAAACTAATAATGTAAAAGTTTATAGTTACAATATTTTTTGTACATACAGACAACTCACTGGTCAACTATTTCAGCTATTTTTTCATATTTATTTATTATTATTATTATTATTATTATTTATGCTAGTTTGGCCTACACTTTGAGCAAGCTCTTTCTTTAGCAGGTTAGCTTATATCTGTTGCTTTTTGCTTGCTATATGAAGACTTAACAGAGTAAAAGTGTCGACTGTTACAATCATTTCCATACAAATCAACCCATTAGCCTACTCTTCTAGCCATTTAGATAGGCTTAAACTAATTATTTCATTATTTATGTTAGCTTGCTCTTTGAACAGTCTAAACCCTTTTAGCATTCATCTGTTACTTTTAGCCTAGGCCTACTATGTTATACATTACATTTAGAAAACCTAACTGTTTCAGCTTCTCTTCTTGCTAGCTAACTAGTTGTATGTGCGTTCATCTGCCAACTGTGGTATTTCAGATGATTCATGCTACATGTTACTTCCATCTTACTAGTTATTGTACATTTACTAAAATCATCCAGGTATCAGTTTGTAATCTTATTTGGGTGCAATTCCTTGTTAACAGATGCATGTTAATTTTTATGATATTCTTCTCAAGTCTTCTTTACAAGTAACCCCTAGCATCTGCACAATGATTGACTTACAGCAGTAGGACCACTAGATGACTAGATGTCACTAAACAAGAGTATGTATAATGTTTGGTCTTGATAAGCAAGCTGCTCAGATGACCTATGACCTTGTTTTCTACAGAGGAACAGGTTCTGCCTGGAAGCTGAAAATCAACTTAGAAGCTGATGGATGAGTTGGAAAATTGTAGAAACATTTTTTTTTTTACCTTTTTTTCCCGTTTCAACTTTTGGTACTGGTCAGGTGAAGCCCACTTATCCTTCGTCAGAAGATTTGCAGAACCACAGAGTGATTTCTTAAGGGAAGTGCTCCACATTTAATGAAATGTACTGATTGTCTTTCTTTCTAAAAGTGAAACTCTTTGTTCTTCAGTGCAGCACAGGTAAACAGATGAGCACAAGGTTTGATTGAAAATGTAAACTCACTGTGACTGCACAACTGTTATTCAAGAACAAACACCTACTCCCTCTAAGTATACATTGATTTTGTGTTTATATAAAACAAACGAGATTGCTGGTCATGTAATAAATCTCTGATTGTGTCCACCCTCTATTATTACCTTCTCATATTGATCTATATTCTGGTAAAAGAAATCACATGACACTGTCCAGTCAGGTTGCAAACGTCAGTTAAATGTTTCCTTCAGTGGTGGAGAAATAGACTCTTTCTATAGATATGTGTTACTGATGAACGGTTGAAAAACTTCATGTTAGTGCAACTCTGTCTTCTTCTAAATCACATCTTAAGACTTTTCTGTTTTATTATATTTCAGCATCCTATTTTCATGCTATGTATAATTCTTTCAAAACAGTTTTCCTTTAAAAAGATGTTCTAACTAAGTACATTTACTCAACTACTTAATTACAATTTTCAGGTATTAGTACTTTGGATATTTGATTATTATACTCCACGTCATTTTGGGGACATGTATTGTACACTTTACTCCATTACAGTTATTGCAGATAACTTCTAAATACACTAATGAACAGGGGTGGAGCATTTTGCCTAACTAAAAATAGAAATACAGTGTAGAAATACTCCATTATAAGTAAAAGTCATGAATATAAAATGTTACCTATGAGCAAAAGTACATAAGCATTACCAGCTAAATGTCTGTTGTAGTATGAAAAGTAGAAGTAGTCATTATGCAGACTGACTCTGACTGACTTTAAATTATTCTGTTTTTAGCATAAAGATACAACACAACAAATAACAGCATTTTAATGTTGCATTTCATCAGTGTGGAGCCAGGTTTTGACACATTGGGTAGATGTTAGTAGTATAATGCTGCATCATATATATGCAGCATATCATATAAAAGTGACATGTAGGCTAGGTGTCAGATAAATGTAATGGACTTGAGTACGTACAGGACTTGAGTAACGAGACATCTCAAAGTCCAGACCCAGGGTCATGATTTTGTTACATTATAAACATATACACTGTGTGATTAGTTTTGTTTTCACACTGTAATTTTGGTTGCGACTCATACGTCCTGTCGTGATCATCTGCGTGTGCTGCGTCTGATGTCGATGTGTTGTTAATTCCCCATATTTTTGACTTCTTCCATCTCATGTTAGTTTTTCTTCTTTTTTTTTCTTTAGCCTTGAGTAACTTCCTGTGTTTGATCCAAATGTTTCGAATTATAAACCAAACCATGGTTCAGTTTGATCCACACTGAGACGGCCTCTTGTGTTTGGACCAAAGACCGGCTGTTTGCTCTGGTAAGTCCAAGAGTCTGGATCAAACAAGGTGGGTGTGAAAACATTTCCACCACTGCCGATAAATGAGGATGTGTTGTTGTAGACTAAGCTGCCCCATACCTGTCAACACTGGGAGTTGAAAATAAAGGACATTTTGCAGCTCCTGTCCCTACATTTAGACAAGACGTACACACAAAGAGTCCTCAAACCACCACTAAAAAACCTCCTTTAAAATATCAGTGGCACAAGGGCTGATTATCTAATAAGTAAGTGACTACAGTCAGGAGATCAGAAACAGATATCTGTTTGAAAGTGAAACGCTGTGAACATCCTGTATTCTGTAAATGAAAACACAACAGGGCATGTAAATAACTAGCAAAAGTAGGTTGAGAGACATTTGCAGCAGTTCTTTAGGAGACTCGTAAACATCATATAAAGTCTTGATCAGCAGTCATAGGTGTATTGTATGACATAATAAACCAATAATACATAACAGATGATGATCATTTACTATCTCCCAGTGAGACTGTATCACTTTACATACACTCTGTGGTCTTCACCATATGAATTATTTAAATGATATTATAAGGCTTTAATGTGTAAGAAATGATCACATCCCCATGGCAGTACAGTACATACAGTATTAAAATGTGCCCAACCGTTACCAGCTGCAACATTATAATCCACTAATATTCTGAAATGGGCCATTCTGCACTTTTAATATTTTATTTAAAAAGTATATTTTGATGCTAATACTTTTGTACTAAGGTTTTGAATGCAGGGCTTTAAGCATATGAACTATTATTGTGAATCAACATCATGTACTGAGGTTGAATCAACTTTGAATTATGTACTGATTTTGCAAAATGAATCAATGTTGGTTTTTTGCGACATTGCTTCAAAAAAATTTAATTATATTGTCCTTGATGAAAGGAAACTATAGTTTATTCAGTGTTGAAAAGTAAGATGTTGAAATAATGTCCCAGTATCAATGTTGATTCATTTTATAAATATATAGGGCTGGTCATTATTACAATGTGATATTATATTGTGATATAATTTATACATTATATCATTATGATTTTCCACCAAGACCAGCAAGGATTATCACCATATCATTTTAAACTGCAATCATTTTTTATTTGTCTATAGGATTTATTTTGTCAAATGTTTCAGTGTTTTATTTTACTTCATTTATATTTTTTCTAATTGCTTTTCTAATTTTCTAATTTTTTTCTAAAAGATTTTAGCATTATAGTTATTCGTGAAATGTTTTGAAGTGTTTGTCATGATCTGACTATAAAGAACGGTGTGTTCATCTTTCACTCAGGACCAAAAAAAACAGCCTTTCAACGGGAAAGAAATAATTTGACTTTTATTCTGACAATTATCAATACTGATGGATATGAAAAGTCAAATCATGATAACAATGTTGCCCTTATGTACATATGAGTGTAGATGTTTTTATTCCCAAAAATATTTGCATTCAATGTCCGCATCCTATTAAAGTATTTTGTTCATTTTTTTTAACTGCTTATCATTAAACATTGTTTCATTGTTGTGAATACTACATTGAAACAACCATCATCCTGCACTTTGACTTTCAGTGCTTTAAATATACTTTGATGAATTTTTATAGGTTTTTTAGTGATGTTGCTACTTTTACTTTACTTTTAGATCTAACGTCTCGTTTTGCGGTGCATTCATAATGTCTTTACTGCTCATGTAATTGCCTCTGTGTTTTACAAACGCTGCACAAACCCTGCTGGGGTTTAGTGATACACGAGGTGATCTGATTTGAATTTGAGCCCTGTCTGCACATTTTCTCTTTTCATTCTGATGTGAAATCCATAGGAACTTGCAGGAAGAAAACACATCTCCACTTTCACCTGTGCTATAATCATTTACTACAACAACCAAGGGGTGGGGGAGTGGTCAAAGGCCAGAGGTTATACCATATGGATCGAGTTTTCCTTTGCCCCTACTGCTGCTTATTTATGCGCATGAACACCTGCTGCTCATCAGTAAATGTTGCAATTTGATGATAATTACTGACCACATTTGGGATAAGCCACCAGCATGATGTCGTCCCCCCTGCCGCTCATGTTCTCCAGAGCCTTTAGATGCTCCTCGGGACACATGATGGATGGGTACAGCACCCCATTGTGTCTGTACAACTTCTCCTCGTCCTTGATTTCCTTTGCCATCTGCATCCTGGATTGCATGTTGGCGAGGAAGGCGTTGCTCATTCTGGCACAGGAGCTGCACGGACCAGACTCAAATACCTTGTTCTTCTCTGTGCGAGAGGTCAAAAGAGCAGTTCTGCAGCTTTTAAAGAAACACTCACAGAAAGTATACAAGGTGTGGCAGGGAAAAGCCGCAGCTGCTGCTTTCTGTGCAGCAAAGCTTCCATCTGCTGCCGCCCTGTGAACGAAAGAGCAACACTGTCAGACAGAGGGAGAGAGAGAGGGTGTAGTAGTAAAAAAAAAAAATAGGAGGAGGAGGAGGCAGCAGGCACCTCCTCCTCCTCCACAAGCGCACACACATGCAGGAAAATGTATTTATGTGAGGAAGTAGGGCTGATGGGAGATGCCTGTGCAATGTTCACCAGATGGGAGGTACATGTTTACCGACTGGCTGCCCCTAAAACAGAAAGGAAAGTTCTCAAAAGTCAGGTTTTAACAATGCTGCTGCTTTTCACTCCGCTGTTTCTTTGTGCACTTCTGAGTCACATTCAGAGTCTGAGGAAAAAAAACACAACAACTTGTTTAGAGAGAAAAAAATGCAAGAATCTAGAGAGGCGGTGAAATTCAGAATGCAGTCCCCGCTGGAGGGATGAATTTGGGGCGGTGGGGGTAGGGGGAGGTGTAATAGAAACCTTACACTTATAAAAAAGAGAAGACTTTTGTTTCTTTAATGCGTTTCTGCTGTGGAAGTGTGTGCTCTCGTAGTGGAGAGCCGAAATCAGAAAAACTCCATTCCATCTGAGAGACAATGTAGAAGGAAAATAGTACACAATATAAAAAGTATAACATAAGAAGTGTCCAACTCTCAAGACTGATGCTACTAGCTACTAGCTACTAGCTTACTGATAGTAAGCTAACAGCTAACATCAAACTGTCATTTTTACCAGTAAAGTAAAAATGTAACAGAATACTAAAAGTGTCCCAATTCTGGACACAGTGGTATTAGTTTCTGTGTTTGTGTTTTTGCTTGTGTCTTACATTGAAATGAAGATGTGAAGGTCATTTACAGCTACATGACAGACCAAACAGGCAAGTGAAAGTAAAGGTCACAAAACTCAGGTTTTAACATAGACTGTATGTCTATGTTATAATTAGTGGACGGAGTGGACGTTAGCCGTTTGTTTCTGAACTGGCGTTTTGAAGCCAGTGACTTGTGTTTTGGCCATCGCCATTTTGACTTTTTAGAGCCAGAAGTGTGTGCTCTTGTAGCGGAGAGCCAAAATGAAATGTGATCTTAATTTTTGCTTCAGAAGCACGAAAAAAACCAAAAAAACATTTCATCTGGGAAACAATGTAGAAGGAAAATCCTTAGTAGTTAACAATGACAGCAGTTAAAGCTTGAATGCACAATAGTAATTCGAGTGGTCTGAAATAGGACTTCTGCACCTCCTCTGGACCTCTGGCTGTAGAAAATGGTAGATGACTAATCACAGGTGTTTTCAGATAGGTAGAGGGCTTGAATATGTGATGGACAGCTTTCATATTTAGATGTATTCGATCGTTGGTATTCCATCAGATGCGACACTACTGATCTACTCCATGGCTTGACACAGAAGCAACATGGCAGCTCCCATAATCTTGATATCTGATATCTTGATATCTATTGAATCTTTTGGCTTCACTTTCCCATAGGAGCATGAAACAGCATCGGGTCATTTATCTTCATACTGTATGTATAGTCTTTTGATTTGGACTGAGAGGAGAGAGATTTTTAAATGCTGGAGTTTTTTTCCCCTGATTTTCATCTCCTTCATCTTTAACCCTTGTATGTTATTTGGGTCAAATTGTTTCAAATTTGTACCCTTTTTGTTTCAAAAAGGGTACAAGTATACATTTTTTTCTACCTGAAACTTATTTTCTGTGATAAACATGTACAAAAATTTTTTTTTGAGCACGCATGCTACTATACGTCACACATTTCCATCCT
>JAPQRN010000008.1:24495586-24512492 GCA_037367275.1 Coranthus polyacanthus | reverse complement strand
GTTCTAATCTATTGTTTGATGTCACTCTTTACCCTCTGTCATGTGACCACCTTCAAAGCCCTTGTTTACAATGTTATCCATAACATTGTAAACATCAAACATTTTCTCACACTATACACCTTGTATCTGCACATCAAAGAGATCGATACCTCTACATCACAGTACACAATCTAACACCCTCAGTACGACCCGGTTATGACCCGAGGTCGACCAGAGGATCTCAAAAGTAAAGACAAGACAAGAGTTAAGTAATTAGGGTTTCAAAAGCAACAAGTGTATGTACTTCATTGATTATGTAATAAAAAAAAAATTCAAAATCCATTGACATTTTTAATCAAAATGCCACCTTATTCACATTACCCAAACTGCTTTATTGTAAAAGGTCGGGACCCAAAATGGGTCACAGAGCTGTTTTTATTGGGTCATCAAATGGCTAAGGAAAATATATATGGCAATAATATGATATGTGAATTCATTTTCCTAATTAAAACAGATGACAAGTGTTCTCTGGAAGAGTACAAATGTTGACCTCAGTGATGTGAAATGTAGACAAGAGGTTGTAGTTGTAAAACTGTCCTTTAAAAAAGAAAAAAGTAGACTTTCAGAGATGGTGTTCTAACAGTGGAAGAGGCCATGATGATCTATGGCAATTCATGATGTATTTTTGTACGTTTGGGTCACAAGGAGACGCCAAACTTTTCTTTTGGGTCTTGAGCTGAAAAAATTTGGGAATCACTGCTTTAGAGTATTGGGATTTTATTTTGAAAGTAGTAGTAGACTCACTAAACACTCATACAGGCTTTTATGAGTTTATGTCAGATATGTGTACTACCTACAGTAGATCATATGCAAAGACCTGGGCATTACATGCATTACACATTTTGGCTGAACATTAAGAAAACAGTTTCTGAATTCTGACCATGTTTTAAACCTGACTACAAACACTTCCATATGTTCACTCTCTAACCCCGTCTCCTGCAAATAATGTTCATATACAGTCTGACTGCAAATACATTCACTGACTTATTTCACTTATTTTATGCAACAATATCTGTTCTGCTGCAGGTTGTGACTAGTCATGTATATAGAGCGGAGTATTTTTATTTCCATTTGTATTTGTTGAGGTAGAAAAATTATTTGAGTTTGTATTCATATTTAATAAAAGTGGAAATAGGCATAGGTGTTCTTGTTGGTATTCCATTCAAATCAACAATATATGATGCAATTGTTCTTGAATAAACTACTATGAACACGCTTTTTCCTTTTCATAAACCCAGCTGTATACATGTATAACCAATCAACTGTATAAAATAAGTGGATGTCACCACCATCAGTTTGTGAACTGCTGTTTTGACGCCTCAGATTTGGCATTTTGGCTGTTGCCATCTTGTTTTTTCGAGTGGGAAGTCACCATATTTTGACAAGAGGGTGAAGGTTGAAAGTTGAAGAAGGTCAACTCAGAAGGTCATGCTCTCTGTGCAGGCCAGTCGGGTTCTTACCAAACTAGAGAAAACATTTCTTTATAGAGCTGGCTTTGTGCACCAGGGGACTGTCATGTTGAAATATCATTGTTGAAATGTCATTGTTGAGGAGCCTCAGGTTCTGCTGTCTGTATTTTGCACTTTTCTGTGTTGTGAATTTGTGTGAACAAGACCTGAGAATAACACTTCATGAGCTGAATTACTCTGCATTGAAAAAGAGACACTGTTTCTCTTTGTCTAAAATCTAATTTTTCTAAAATCTATATTATAAAATACTGTGACACTACACTGGGACTTTTACAGCCACCTGGAAAAAACTGAACACTTTGTTTTTTATGTGTGTTTTGATTTTCAGCTGCTTTCAGTACTATTCAACCACACATCTTAGTTAATAAATGATTGAATTTTGAACCACACAACACAGCTATCGCTTAAGACTTAGACCATCTCTTATATGGACCTCAGTTTATCAGACTACATAACTAATTATCTGACATTTTCTTAACTAAAACAGAGCCCCTCAGCTTTAGTTTTAATATATTTGGGGGTAATTAGGGCCCAAGCCATACGTAGTATGGGCGAAGGCCCTATTGTATCCATAAGGATTATTATTATTATCATTGCTTTATTTTGCATCATTGTGCACCTTCCCGACATCAAGGCCAAGTTCAACCTAAACTGAAGGAACAATAACACATAGAAAAGACTATTCACTATGGTGAATCCATTGGTGAACATCACACATGACAAACATAAGATGTTTACATTTATCAATGTAACCTGTTGCATGTGTCCAATTATACATGTACGCATTGACGTGACATGATTTCTGGAATCCTTGTCCTCTATAATATCCAAGTCTCACGATTCTATATTTATTATTGGGATGATTTTCCTACATGCTATGATGAATTAATCTACAGCTGTAACTAGCTAAACCATGCATTTTTTTAGTATAATTACTTGCAATTTTTGCAGTTTGGCATATATTTATTGTTGTTATTATGCAGCATGTTTTATTTTTGCAGCTCAATGTACTTTTCTTGCTCTTTGTATGATTTTTATATCTCTGCACCAGCGATAACCAGAGGGATTATGTTTTGCAAATTGTCCATCTATTAGTGCAACCATTTGTCTGAATCTCGTGTACATGAAATCTCAGGAACATCTCGAGGGATTTTTTTTTTCAAATTGAACACAACATTTAACAGTCAAGGATGAACTGATTAGATTTTGATCAAAGTTCAAAGGCCAACAATCAGTCACTTAGTTGTTGAGCATTAAATTAATTGAATGGGTTTGAGTAACTTTTAAGAAAAATAGTCTAAATTCTCTGATTCCAGCTTCTTAAATGTGATTATTTTCTGGTTTCTTTCCTCCTTCATGACAGTAAACTGAATACCTTTGACTCTCGTGTACCAAACAAGACATTTGAGGACGTCATCTTGGGCTTTGAGAAACACTGTTTTCTGACCACACAATTAATAATCCGTTAATTGAGAAAATAATCAACAGATTAATCAACAATGAAAGTAATCGCTAGCTGCAGCTCTAGTCAATATAGCGACAACTTCCTTTTCACCAAAAAATACACTGAATATCTTTTATTCATTCATGTCTTCACTACACGTGTGAGTTTTGTTTTTTTAAACTGGATTTTTTTCCATATAAATATGAAAATGACAAAAGAAAAGAAATACAACAGCAAAAACAGAACTGGGCATGCAAGGGGCAGTGAAATACAATGTTGCATCACTAGAGCATCACAGCCTAACACTAGTTTTCAAGGCTGAGTGAGTGGCCAACTGTGGGTATGTTAGAGTCTCCGCAAGGTTGGGCAAGAAGATCTAAGAACAGTTGCCATACGTTGTAAAATTTGTTAAGATTGTCCATCATGCTGTATTGGATTTCCTCCATATGTAATAAACTAGTTAGTTCCATTAGCCACGCCTTGAACTGAGGCATAGTGTCCGATTTCCAGAGTCCTAAGATCAGTCTTTTAACAATTACCTTTCCATACATGACAGTGCTGTGCACCGAGAGGCTGTGGTTTTGTAAGGACAGAGAATATCCAAACAACGCTATCTCTGGGTCAGGACTAAACACGTAATCATACATTTCAGAAAACCACTTGAATATTTCACACCAGAAGTTATACAGTTTTGGGCAGGTCCAAAAAAGGTGGGCTAGAGAGCCCTCAGCAGATCCGCATCGATCACACAACGAGGAGATTGTAGGATAAATTCTATTTAATTTAACATTTGAGCAATGAAGCCTGTGCATCACCTTAAATTGAATTAACTGGTGCCTAGCATTAATGGAAGACATGTGAGTTTTGACAGACATAGATGTAAACTGACACTGGTTCACAGAGGTAAACAAAGACACGGTGGTAATTCTAGTTAAGCTTGTCACATGGTGATTGATGGTGATTTATGTTTTCCGATTGCACCTGCATGCTAACAGCCACTTCCTATTTCACATGGCTTCTCATGCTAGACTAATGAAGGTCTAGCACAGAAACATTCTATACATACGTATATATGTGTGTGTGTTTATTCTATATGTATTTCATTGCAAGTTAGACTGTGTGGAAGTCTTGGTTTGGTGCTTATATAAAGCTGCAATATTCTTCCACCATACAGCTGTCCTGTAGTTATCATTAAATGCTCATGTTGCATACAGCACAGAGGCCTTCTTCAGAGTGTTAGCAGATGTGGGAGCCAGGAAATAGAGGGTTCAGGACTGCAAGCCAGTTAGAGAAAACACATTTACTGTTACACTGTTACACTATGCAGCTCTTCCTCCACAACACTAAACAATCTGTCTGTGTGACTTTTGCTCTTATTCTGACACTCTTCTCACCCTCTCTTCTCACTCTTTTTTCATTCCACTGTCCCCCCCACCCCCTCCTGTCTTCATACATACATTTCAGCTTCAGTTGCTCGGGGTCCCAATCGGCTGTGGGGCCTCACTGTGTCACTTGATAAACTGCTTTGAACAAAAATCTCCATTCAATGCTGTTCAAATGAGCTACCACATATTACGCACACACACAGAGTCATAGTCCTGTAGGGCCTCAGACATTATACACATATTTTCACGCTTGAATCCGTCACGCTTCCTCTTCTTTCTCTCGTCCTCTTTGATTGCATGAATAAGTTGGAAACCCCACTGACTCTGCCTGCTACACTGTCTGCATAGCTTCAGCGCTCACAGCACAGATCTATATTTTGACGCATTTCAACTGTAAAATAGTGCAATTTTATCCTTTTCACTGTGTTTCAGGCTGACAGCTCTCTCAGCCATGGAAACATCAGTCATTTATCACCTCAGTAGAGTCTTATGTGATCAAATCTCTGCTCCTCAGATGCTGCATTTCTTAATTTTCTATGTTCTTAATCGAATGGTCCTTGGCAATATCTCATCAGGCAAAAACAAGACATTTCAGAATGTTTGGGAATTTTTTCACTGCTATTTGACTGTCTGTTTCATAAAACATAACAATTAGGGATGCACTGAACATCAGTGTCAGCAGATATTCATTTTTGTTTTTACTGCCATCAGCCTACTGTTACACATGTTTATCTAATGTACTAAAGACTTACTGTCTGATTGCAACTCATCCACAGTATGTGGCTGTAGCTGCGCTCCATTTACTTCTGTTTGAGTAGAGTTGAGTCCAGTTCAGTACGCCACCAAGTGTCTCGGTGCCAGAATCTCCAGTGGCTTGTATTATGTGATGAACTGTGCGCATCTGTCTGATGGTAAGTAACTGTGGACACTAAACAATAGTTTATGTGAAGTTTATTGATGTAAACTGTGAGTTTAGCATGCTAGCAGTTAGCAAAAAAAATCAGGAAAACAAAGTAAGACAAATAAATAAAAACATTGGTATCAGCATTAGTTATGAGCCAAATTGTTATTTTGCTGACTCATTTCTGGTGGGGACTGATATATATATATGATGAAATAGAGCGCCAAGACATGCACATCCTTGAAGTGAATAATCTTGCTGGGTGCCAGATAATCACAGTATCAGTTAAGAAATAAGGAAAAGGGAGCAGTACTGGTGTGCAGATCTTTTCTTATTTCTTTGCTTTGACTGTATGTTATTAAAACCAAAGTAAAACAACAACTAAAGTACAATAATAATTATTCATTCATTATCTGTAACCGCTTAATCCTCTGGAGGGTTGCGGGGGGGCTGGAGACGATCCCAGCTGACATCGGGCGAAGGCGGGGTACACCCTGGCCACATTGGCAGTTCATCGCAGAGCTAATAAAACAAATAATTATAATAATAATAATAATGATAATAATAAGCATATGGTTTATCGTTATTATTATTATTATTATTATTATTACTTTGGCAGAATGGCAACATAAAAATGTCTGAACCTTGACCTGTTTTATTTGTATAATCTTGCCACTATTCATTTTATTTTTTGTAATCCCTGAATATTTTGTTTAGAATTTTTATTTTTTTGGCGTAAACGTTTTTCCATACACTTTACGTCAGCCCTGAAATCGAAAAATTAGATCTGTATATCAAATGAACAGCCTCACTTCACTACTGTTTCAGTCATCATGATTATACAGATCAGTGGGATGGCGCATGCGTCGAGTAGCCAAAAGGAACAGGCTTATGGGTACAGGAAGTTCAAAATGGCGATGGACGGAATGATGTCCACGTCTTCGGGTTTATCTTACCACAATGTCGGAGACTTTTACCCCAGAAAGTTCGGCCCCAAGCCGGACGTGGTGCCGTCCGGGGTGACGGAGAGGAAAGTCGTGCCGCTGGATAAGCCTGACATGGTGTCGGTGGATGTCATTAACATCAAGGATTCAGGTTTGTTATGCTAGCAGGCTAACGGCTAACATCACGTATTCTAATAGGCGGCGTTTGCTAACAGCTGTTTCAGAGATTTAGTGTCAGCACCAGCTAAGGTTTTACTATTATTTCAATGTTATCTCACTACACCGTTATTCCAAATAATTACGATACCTTCAGTGAACTGTAGTTAGATAGTTTCATACTCCATTCATTCATTTGGGTCCTTGTATTTGGTTTATTTGTGCGTGGGGCTAATCCATCTAGCTAGAAGTGACCACATAGTCAGCTGATGTTGTAAATAAACATTAAAATACTCGAGCACATTCACACCTATTTGTGTACATACAGGAGGAATTGACTCTGTTTGTGTTGTAGGACATAGTACTGTGCTCATAAGAATAATTTTCTGGCAACATTCTCCTCTGCACAAATGATCATATAGTTGGAACAGTATGGAAACTTAAATTTAAAAAAGAATGCATCGATATTAACTAAAATGTACCTTGACTTGTATTTCATTGTAGACACTATGAACACAACATGTCATGTTTTGTCTGGTCAACTTCATTTCATTTGTAAATATTCATCTATTCATCACATTCAGCTGCAACACATTCAAGAAAAAGTTGGAACAGGAGCAATTTAGAACTAATAATGAGTTAAACTATTGATATAACAATGTCATTTGAAACCGGTGATGTGAACAGGTTATTGTCATGATTTGGTTCAAAAGCAGCATTCAGGAAAGGTCTAGTCCTTTAGGAGCAAAGATGGACTGAGGATCAACAATTTGTCAACAAATATGTGAGACAGTTTAGAAGAGAGAAAGAAATGTTTCAAAACAATCATCAAAGAAAGATAGGAAGGGATTTGGATATTTAACTTTCTACGGTGCAGATTCGAGGAATCTGAATGTATTTCAGTATAGAGGACAAGGGTTCAAGTCTAAGCTGAACACCATGATCTCTGATCCCTCAGACGACACCGCATCAAGAACTATCATTCTTCTAGACCTGATAGAACCACATGGGTCAGGATGAAGAACCGTCATTCATTCTAGACCTGATAGAACCACATGGGTCAGGATCAAGAACTGTCATTTATCTAGAGCTGATAGAACCACATGGGTCAGGATGAAGAACTGTCATTCATCTAGACCTGATAGAACCACATGGGTCAGGATCAAGAACTGTCATTCATCTAGAGCTGATAGAACCACATGGGTCAGGATCAAGAACTGTCATTCATCTAGAGCTGATAGAACCACATGGGTCGGGATGAAGAACCGTCATTCACTCTAGACCTGATAGAACCACATGGATCAGGATCAAGAACCATCATTCATCTAGAGCTGATAGAACTACATGGGTCAGGATCAAGAACCGTCATTCATCTAGACCTGATAGAACCACATAGGCCTTACAAGAATTACAGCCATAAATGCCAGTTCTACAGCATTTTCATCTTTAGTCCATCTATTTCTTCCAAAAAAGACCTAGATACTGATTGATCTGAGCACAGTCCATGTTTCCACTGAGTGATGGTCCATCCCAGATGCCTCTGAGTCCAGAGAAATCCATGACAGTTCAGTTAATAAGGCTTCCTTTTGGCTTAGTAAAGTTTGAACTGGTACTTGTGGATGTAACTACATAAAAAGTATACGTACAAAGTACAAAAAGTACATTTTAATATTGCTATTCCATGCTGTTCCAACTATTTCAAATTTGGGGTTGAAAATTACATATTCACACCAATATGACAGGTGCATGATAATAAGTTAATATCATTTCAATTCATTTTAGTGGATGTTGTATCCGTCCCCATGTACGGAGTTGACACAAATGCAACTTCTCAATATGTCATCATATACAGACACAGGCTATTTTAATTCTGTGTGTAATACACTGACAGGTATACGTTTAAAGTTTTACAATGATGTTGTACAGCTACAGACAGACTCAGCCAGACTTACCAGCTGTCAGTTGATGTTAATCTGATGCAGATAAGATTTCACTCAAGCTAAGCTGCCATGATATGAGGAAAATTGACACTGTTCATTCAATATTGTGATATTGACAATGTGACTTGCAATAAATAAACTACCTAACCTCGCAGTTGTCACTGATTTGACACCAATTAATCTGCAGTTATCTGATTTTTAGCTGGGGCTTCATCTAGTAGGTCAAATGTTCACATGCAGAGTGTGAATTCAAGGTGTGTGTAAATAATTGTTTTTTTTATTCCATGCCTAGGTGCTGTTTGGTTTCTAGTATTTTAACACAAACTTAAGCACATTCTCATCTATGTGTTAGGATGTAGATGTTGTCCTCAAATGTTTCTTACTGTCACAGAGGATGAAAGAAACCAGAAAATATTCACATTTAACAAGCTCCAATGTAAAACACAGGTCATGTTAACAGTGTCTATATTCTTCTACAGATGTCCCGATGCACAGGAAGAAGCATGAGCATGATACATACGTGTTGGTGAGTGTCCTCCAGGCTTTTCTCCTGGTTTTCACATAGGGTTCAGAGTTGATCTCCTCTCCATGTCAGTATTACACATGAAAACAGACACACTAGCAGCTCTGCTTTGTGCTTTGTTTTTTATAAGTGATAATTGTTGATAACATGGGATGTTTCCTGAAGGTTTCTTTCCTCAATCTTTTCAGTAGTCTTTTCAATATGAAGGAAGGTTGTATGTTATCCGCGTATATCTGTTGTTGAAGAATAAAACCCACAATCGGATGGTGTTATTTTTTTAACCCTGTATGTTTTGTTGGCTACCTGAAGTGTTTAGATCAGGGTGTTTGACTTGAGTGAACCACAGGATTGTGGAAATACTGGTCTTGATAAAACACTGGATTTAATCTGTTGCCAACTGATGCCTTGCACGCAATGTTGATGTCAGTTGGGAAAGAAAAAAAAAGATGGTTATCTGTGCAGAGAGGAAGTAAAGCATTAAACAAACAATAGTCCTACACTACAAGAATGAAGATGCTGCAGGGAAACCAGTTTGTTACAACACAGAGAAAATAAGTGCACAGAATGTCTTTATGACACATATTTAAATCACACACTATATGAACAGAAGTATGTGGACCCCCTGATCATTATCTGTTTGTAGCTTTAGTGTGCAGCTTTTTCTGGTTTAGTTTAATTTAAGGGAAGTTTGAATGTTGCATCAAGTAATGACAGCAGTGTACGCCTGGTTCAGCTCAACAGTTTGGTCAAAACATTGTCCTCTTTCAATGTGGCAACACCGCTGTGCACCAAGACACATCCATAAAGAAATGGTTCTCCAAACCAGTTTGGTGTGTCCTGCATAGAGCCCTTATCTCTGACCCCATCCAACACCTTTGGAATGAACTGGAATGCTGAATTCAAATCCCTGTGGCCACGTTCAAAATCTGAAGAAAAGCAAGAGACAGAAACAAGGAGACTTATGATGGCAAGTTACGGCATAAGATGGAAAATATGTGTCCTGTCTGATGTTGCTGCCGCAGTGAATTGTGGGACGGCATTGTCTCCTTTCTTCTTGTAAAGGATGGTCCAGTGTATCTTCCTTAGTATTTAGACAATTTGACCGACTCTTATGATGGCTGACATTGATAATTCTGGGTAATTTCACTCAGCAAAAAAACACTGTTGGAACACAACCTTTGGTAACTTCACACCAGTAGTTTTTACTCCATTTGAATTGAACCGTAGGTCGTTTTCCCTCAAGTTGTGGTTCATTTTCTCACTTGTGAACACTGTAATCCCATTCGGATGTGGACCACAACAACCATACTGTTTAGAAGAGGTGTTTTCTGTCTGGATCCAAGTGAACTCTGAAGCAGTTTGATTGTGGCGAGAGCTTAATCGGATCTCAGTCTACAGATGCGCATGACAGCGCTCATCAAAACATATGTCTTAACTTTGAATTCAGCAAGTGTAATGTAGTGCAGGACATTATATCAGAGTAACTGGTATACTGGATTTAATTACCCGTGAGGTATGTGTTTTTCATATCCCATCAACAACAGCTCTAATGCTCCAGTCAGCAGCAAATGATGTTATATTGTTGGCAGCTAGTGCCCTTATAGAGCGCCACACAGAGTGTATTGACCCCTATTAACTATGTGTACCCTCTTACCAACAGTTAGCACTTAATAACTCAACATGTAATATACTGTAAGTAATATTTTGTTTTGGGAAGGAAGCTGTGGTAAAACACCATGTTAAATTTGTTGTGTTTTGACTACATTGCAGTTTTCAACTTAGTGAAAATAAGGTTGACGTACTGCAGCTGTTTGATGCATACTGATTACTTTGTATATTGTACTATTTTCTGGGGCAAAACAAACCCAATATTAATCAAATCCTTTAAAAAATTATTTTTTTAATATTTTGTGTGCTCCTGAAAGTAGAATAAGACACAAATTCATAGAAATGGAGGGAATGTTCTCGTGGCTTGGTTCATTCAAGAAACTGAAGCAACAGGGAAAAATGTCAAGTTAACAAACTCAACTGATTCAGATCAGAGGAACTGCTGTGTTAAACTGCTCCTGGATGGCAGTTAATGAACTCGACATTCAACAATCACAACAATCACAGATCTTTTTTTTTTTAAAATGTCCTCATACTTTAGGTCATATACTGTGTAATTATGCAGTAACTCTGCAAGAGAAACCTCAAACCACTGTCACGACAGGTTATTTCTATAGATTGTGTTTTTCTTCACAATTTTGCATTAAAATGTGCTGAGAAGAACAAACACAGGCAACAGCTTAAACAGAAATACAAAAGAAAATTTTGGCTTTGTGTCTTTTTGTTTATTTTTTTTTCTTGTTCTTGAAAGTCTGTCGGACCTTTTTGAGGGGTTTCAGAATCAACAATTACTAAATTTAA
This sequence comes from Coranthus polyacanthus, assembly GCA_037367275.1. Classification (NCBI taxonomy): domain Eukaryota; kingdom Metazoa; phylum Chordata; class Actinopteri; order Kurtiformes; family Apogonidae; genus Coranthus; species Coranthus polyacanthus. Next base: position 24,501,282 of record JAPQRN010000008.1, on the reverse strand, counting down.
TGACCAGGAAAATTACAACTGCCTGTTAAATTAGTCAAATATCTGAGTTTTCCAGTAGATGTCTTACTTTATAACAGAACTGTACATGCATAAAAACCCGATTATCTTTTTAAGAGCTGATGTGTGCCTCTCTTCCAGAAAGACATGTTGTCTGTTTGTTTCCTAGTCTTTCTGAACCCCACATGTTTTTGGTCACTTTATTTTCAAAAAACGGGTTCCTGCTTTGTGTTGCAGTCGTTGTCGTACATCAACACACCACTTGGTGGCGGTGTAGGTCAACATTTGCCCCCTACTCTTCTTTCTCTTCTCTCACAGACTGAATGAACCTGATTGTACTGAATTATTATTGCTGTCATTTTCACTTGTCTTCATAAATAAATTGCCATAATGTTTACTCTTGTCCATAATTAAATATTAATACTGATCTGTTGTCATTCCAGGGCACCATTCATCCCTTCAGGAAAACACACAGGTCCATTTTTGGGAAACTCCTGCAGGAATTCAGACTGGTCTCTTCAGACAGGAGGGTAAGTGTTTGCTTCAGACATAGAACCAGTTTGTTTCGTGTCTTGTGTTCAGTTCGTCCAAACCTTTTTTGTTGTTGGCACTCAGTGGAGTATTGGGAGAATCCTCACTTTATAATCCCATTAGGCTGTAAGCTGGTTAGAATCTGTGTCTCATACACAGAGTCAAACCCAAACAGCCCCAGTAATCCTGTTTCCGAGTAGGTCACTGTGTTCCAATGAAAACAGCAGGGATGAAGGCCTTGCAGCCACACACTATCAACACTAAGATGAGGCCACGTCCACTACACGTGTAGTTTCTGAGTGTGAGGCTCAGTCTTCTCCTCTCTTAGTTTGCTTCAGTTGTGACCTGTTGCATTGTGCATTGCTTTTTGCATTTTGGACTTTTACATGCAGAAATACTTTCTGGCACAAGATTTATACAGAATTAGTGACAATTAGAGCTGCACAATTAGGCGACTTGCTTCTATTGTGTGTTTGGTGATGTTTTGGATTCAGTGACACCGAGCAGAGAGGTATTGTGCAAAACATGTAAATTGAAAATTGCTACATTATACAGGTTTTCGTATTTTTTACACTTATTTTCAAGGCAAAGTAGGTAACATTTCTGGCTTGTTTGTAAACTGAACTGTTCAAACTTGGCGAGGCTTGGAGAGGGAGAGAGAGGGGGAGGGAGAGGGAGAGAGAGGGGGAGGGAAGGAGGGAGGGAGAGAGGGACGGGGAGAGGGAGAGAAGAGGAGGGAGGGGGAGAGAGAAAGAGAGAGGGAGAGAGAGATCGAACAAGCAATAGACTGAATGGAGAGAGCGAGCCCTGCTAGCAAGAAAAAATGTGAAATAGAAAAATAAAACATTGCTTTCTTATGGTTTTCACATTGATTTTGTTCTAAATCACACATAAACGCTCCCACACCATTGCAAATCTCTATGGGAATGTTCTAGCAGGAAATGCAACCAAAGCAAACATTCCATTCTTCCTCTTTCTCCTCCTTCCTGCTCTGTGTCGTGACAGGCAGAGAGGTGTCTGTGTGTGTGCTTTGCCCAGAGTTTTGTCTCTCAGACAGAACTGCAGTCCCTCCAAGAGTAGTGAAGTGAGAAGAGCAGCTTTGTTTTTACATTGTTCTCCCCACGCACACTGCGCTGTGTTAACTGTAGTTTGTTTTCCCCCTTGGTGTGGTTTGTTTGGGCAGATGTGAACACAGTAGTCACGTAATAACAATTGCACCGAGATCGTTTTGAAGAGGTGGTCTCTGTCCTGTTCCAAGTGAACTCTGAGGTGGCTCGCTTGGACAGATCGACTGATGTAATTATGATAGTGTGATAATCAGTGTTTAATCAGCCGATATCATCCCCACCCCTCCCCCCAAAAATATGGACAGTGGAAAACCATTATATATATCTGCAATAATCTCTCCCAGTATTAAAGTGGAGATCTGGTGAACTGAATATCTAAGGTCACTTTCACACCTACTTTGTTTCGTCCGGACTCTTTTCGGGTGTGAAACCTCCCCAAAATCATGGTACAGCCAGTCTTTGTTGGTCTCAGTCCATATCAAGCTGAACCATGCTTTAATGTGCATACAGTGTGGAAACAATTTTGGTAGATGGCACTTCGGGACCAGTCACAGGAAGTTACTCAAGGCTTTCATCACCAAAAACAAAAGAAGAAAAACTAACGGAAGAAGTTAAAAATGAGGTGAATTAACAACATACACAAAGTTGTCTGTAAAGGGATGACATGATGACGACAGTCTGTATTAGTCTGATACCAAAATTGTGAAAGCAAAACTAACCACAGCAAATGTATATAATGTAACAAAAACTTGAACCATGGTTTGAATTTTCAAGTGTAAAAACTCCCTATGTCAAAGTAATAGATACCTGAATTAATAAATCTGAATCACTGAACATCAAACTCAAAGTCTTTAAAGTGATATTAAACCCCCTGCATCATTCTGAAAACTGCTCCAGAGTCAGAAAGAGGAGAGACAGGAGTGATCAGTACAAGTGTGGATGTGTGACAGGAGTAGTTCAGGGACATCCGTACAATAGAGAATCACAAGATACATATGCAGAGCCTCTGGTAGGGTTAGTTTGAGTTTTTGTACTGATTTTACCACCTAAGAAAGGCCCACCTAAAATAAATATCTCCTTAATTGTGCCCTATATTTAGAATATTTTCTCCTCTTTTTCTTGTCGTCATACAGTCCTCACAGGAAACTGAAGCCCCGAAGACTCTTAAATCTACCAGAGTTCAATGACAAAAAGAGCCATTCTACAGCCTGTAATGTTGTGTCACTGATGTGTTTTAAGACGTTATTTCAGATTCAAACAAATTAACAGATCGATGCAGCGGTTTTAAGAGGCAAAGTCACTGTCCCCCTGTGAGTCCAGTGGTTCAGAACAGACGATATAACAGCGTCAGTTCAACACGTCAGAAAATGAATGAGCTTTGGCGGAGTCTGAACAGTCACTAGAACTGATGTGTTTCATCACAGTTGGGTCATGTGATTCTGTTTCCAGCTTGAAAACATGTTTTAGGGTTTAGTATCATTTTAATTAATAAATGTAGAACTGAACATCAAACTAACTGTTAAAAATCTAGGTGGGAGAGTTTCTTTTGAGCTGTTATTTTCCCTGAAAGTCAGTGTTTCCAGCCTAATACTAGTGATCAGCCTCTATCAGCGCCAACCTCTGTCATTTCATCAGTATCTGTGTATACAGATCAAACAGCTTGTTGCCTGTATATTGTGAAGCCACCCACTATCCAGCTTTGTTTGTCTGTCTGCTGCCTTGCTGTTCTATCAGGTCCCAAACACCCTCCCATAACCCCTCATAGCCCCTCAGTGTGCCTCTTAGTCCTTTGACCATGTTGGTGCTTTGGTACAGTAGATGGTAGATGGCCGATGGGCATCTGACGCTTTTAAAACTATACTTTTTTTAACCGGCGATTTAAATGCCAGGAGAGGTACTTTTATTTGTTTGTTTCTGCAGGTTGTGAATCATACGATAAACATAAATGAAACATTCCACCTCAGCAACAACACAGCTCTAAAAACAGGAGGATGAGAAACGAGCGTGTCCTCATTTCTACCACGCCGACAAAACAACATGTTAAGTTCAAATATGTGGAATGATTTTTTTTTTCCTTCAATCTGTGCATCACAACAGAAGAGGGACAGATGTGGAAAAATGTATCCGAACAACACAGAGATGAAAAAAAAAAAAGAAAGATTTTACACTTGAGACCTGATAATGATCATGTGTGAGGATCTCAGACATTATTGTTTTGTGTGTATATATGTATGTGTGTGTCAGCATTATTGCAGTGTAATCCACTTTGTGCACACAGTGGCGGGGGTCTCGCTTCCCCATAGAGCCTTGGATTGGATTACACGGTGTCGTACACGGCTTAAGGACCAAACATAGTTCAAAACCGGCGAAAGTTGAGATGTGCTTCCTCAGCGTCTCCTCTTACCTACTGTGTTGTGAAATAAAGATGAGAGTTGTCAACATCTGATTTCAGGTACAGTTTGATCGATCCAGGAGTTTTTACAGCCTCATCCAGATATTTTTACAGCAGACGAGCTGATAGGTGATATTTAGTGCTGATATGTTTGCTTTTAATCTGCTGTTTTCTCTCAGATTATAGACTCAGAAAAGATGACAGCTTTGTGAGACACGGTAACCATCTCCTAAAAGCAAACCACAGCTTTTTTTAATGATAGTTTCTTTAAATGCAAACTTCGTGCCCATACCTGTGAATTAAAGTGGAAATATTTAGTATCCATTAGATCACAAATAAAGTCATGTCCAGATGCTGATAGATAGTTTTCAGAAATGCAAATGTGACAAAAGTCACTGTTAGGGGTCTATCAATACACCCGAGTATCGCAATGTTATGTTGTGTGATACTGTATTGATTCTTAAAAAAAAGGCTGTATTGATTTTCAACTCATAGTTTATATACACACAGCAGACAGTGGATCGTTTTGCATCGTTTTAAACAACACGCTGATATATAGCAGTGTTGAAAACATTTTATTACAAAGATGCTGGGGTGTTCTTAAAAAAATAAATAAATCTATGCTTACAGTACCGCAGTATTATTGGCATATATTCAGAGGTTCCTACAGTCATGAATAACCTGGAACAGTCATGGAATTTTAAAATCTAATTTTTTAAAAACATTAAGTAAAATCGTTACATTTTGGAAAAGTCATGGAATTTAACTTTTAGGGATATAAACTTACCTTTAGGACAAAGAATGACTTTAATAAAATATGAAATACAGATGACGTGAATTCATAAAGGGGTGTTAGAAACATTTTAAGTGAAATAAATTATAATATAATATAAATATATAACAACATCATATTACTTTTTGAGCAGTAAAAATGAATTCTAGGGTGTTTTTCCCCCTATCCTGATGCAAAAATCAATTACAAATCCATGTTAAAGTTGATGTTTAAAAAAACATCACCTGACTGAGGGAGGTTTACATATTTGTCACCTTTTTCACCCCTGATGAGTTTCCATCCCTGAGTATTTTTAGTCTGTCATGAAATTCACAAACTGAGAGCAGACCTTCAAGGCCAAAGTAAAATGTAAAATGGTAATTGTCATGAAGCAAATCTGTCTTTGTCTGTCTAGAGTCAAATATTCAAACAAGTTTATAGAAATAAATCATTTAATAGATTATAATCAGAGAGAGTGGTTTCCGACAATGTCTAAAAAATATTTGAGGAAAATTGAGTAGTTTTTCCACTGTAACACTTTAAAAATCACAATGAAAATTGTTATGAAAACCATGTTGCGGTGATTATATAATTGTTTAAATTAAGATACATGTATACTGTATGTTAATAATATATAATACACAAAACTTGACCAGATTGTTCAGTTCAGTGTTTACCATTTTTTTTTTAAGAAGAAAAAAAAAAGTGTTATGAATTTACATCCTCACAGTGTCTTCAAAAAAGGCTCAAAACAAGATGATTTTCATATTGAATAGTGAAATTAGATCCTATTTCATATAAAGAGGAAAAATAGTGTGGGATTTTTTTTGCTTTAAGTTGTTTTGTTGGGTTGTGGAAGTGGTGGATGGCTTTTCGTTGTCATTACTTGTTTAAAAATAATTCATTTTTGCCTAAGTTTGGATCTATATTATTACAG
>JAPQRN010000008.1:24386102-24405656 GCA_037367275.1 Coranthus polyacanthus | reverse complement strand
AAATATAATTCCCTCAATATTCAATTCAAATTGTTTTTCATTCATGAAAAATATGGAAAGTGATTAAATTATCATCAACATACTAGTATTTAGTATTTTCTCTGTATTTTACAATACAGAAGATGGGGCCCTCGTCATGATATTTATTTAGCTAATTAGTCTAAATAACAATGTCCTCTTCCTGTAATTTATTTGGTTAGTTTAAACCACAGTATCTTCTTTCTTTATGTTTTATTTATTCATTCATTAATGTAGTTAGTTAGTTAGTTAGTGTGTCCTCTTCATTTTTATGGAGCTCCTAAGGTCCCAAAAGGCAACATCAAAACTACATGTTTAGGTTCAGATGAGCCTGTTCTCACTTCTCACATTCTGCTCCTTGCTCATGAGCCTGTGGTGTTTGTTTTCAACACCCGGGGTTCACCTCGGAGTAGATTTTCAATGTGCAGGGAACCACATAGAAGTCAGTGTAAGTCCTCAGACATTGGAAATCGACCACATGGACCAGGTGACGCAGTTAAGTAGCTAAAACCTTAATAGGAGGAAGTTATGGTGGAACATCAAAGTGTCCAGAGTTCATGTCCTGTTTTCTGCTGTGTTTATTTGTGTGTTTTCTGTGTTTGTCTTTCTTATTTGAGCTGTTACCCCAACCCTTTTTCTAACCCTAAACAAGTTGTTTTTATGCCTAAACTTAAACAAACTGTAACCATGACATTGTCGAGAAGGACGCTATAACGCATCAAAATGTGACGTCCTGACCAATTATCAATATGTGACAAGTTGGGAGTAAGAATGTGTGGTTTAGATGCCAAAACTAATTGTTTAGGTTTAGGTAACAAAACTACTACACAAAAACTACTTCTAGGTTTAGGGTTACAAGATCATGGTTTGGGTTTAAATAGATCCTTTCCATCAGAACGCTTTACAGCCAGATGCAAACATAATAGTAACCTATTCAAACACAACACGTGGGTGTCAATGTGACGGTTGGTTATGGACACAGACTGGGGAAAGTCATAACAGCCAGCAGTTAAAATTTAAAAGACAGACTTTTATCAAAGAAGCTTCCATATATGTGTGTGAGGTTTTTGTCCTCTAGTTAGTATATATGGTGTAATATATATTGTTATTGTTATTATATATTGTTTATTAACAATAAACAATATATATTATATACTGTTATTTGTAGCATTAACAATGAATATACATTTCTTGTTTTTTTCTTTTGTTTTTGAGGGAGGCCATCGGCCTTGTGCAGTATATTTAATTATGTTTTTTGCACAAAATAATGTCTTGTTACATAAGATGAAAACTGATCTCCTTTTGGGCCTTTAGGGACTCCATACTTTCCAGTGTTACTCAGTTCAAGTTCCTTATTTTCTGTCTTCATTTGTGCAAACTATAAACTCTTCACCCATGAGTGGAAATAAAAAACCTATTTCAATGTAATGAAAAGTGTTTTATAGGATCAGTTGTTTGTGAGCAGATTTAAGTCTACAAAACATATGAGTGGAGTCTAAACCTTCACAATCACATCTGCGCACTGACTTTTCCCCCAGAGAGCTTTTTATTTATTTTCTAAATTAATCTTTGTGCAGTAATCAGACAGGAGATGCACTAGAATTCCCTGTGGTCTATTTGGAGCTGCTGCTGCCGTTCACGTAAATAACAACAACAACAACAATAATAATAATAATAATGATAATAGTAATAATAATAAAAAAAGATGCAGTGTTTTTAATGTGTAACTGCCGAAATATTCAATGAATTTGCCTCTGCTCTCCGGGTTACAGCCTCGTCTTCGGAATAAATGAATGCAATTAAAGACGTTTTATTCATGAGATAATGTCCCGACTGACGGGTTTACATGTGTGATTTTTCTTTGGATGGTAGTTGTTTTTTTCTGTCTCTTTTCTTTTTCCTGCTTTGAGTTTGCTTAAAAACCGCGCAGTGTTTGTTTCATTATTATCTCCATTAGAAACACTTTTATTTATTTATTTATTTATTACGCTTCTTCTTTTTTTAATGTGTAGAAACTAATGATTCAAATACATTTAAAGCTCGAAATTTCGTTCCTAACTTTTCGGTAAATCCCACAGAAGTTAACGCGGCTTCTTTTTTCAATTATTTTTTTCATACAGAGTCTCAGACTGCGGACTTGGCGCAAATATAACAATTAAAGTCGACTTTCATTCTGTTTTTATTGCGTGCGCTGTCAGTTTAAGCAACTTAACATGACTGGGTCATTTAATAAGCTTCTTTTTAAATGAATCTGCTACGGAGTTTTGTGTTTTGTTTTTATTCGCTATACACGTGTCTTTGCTGTTTATCATGAAAACGTCAGTAAAAGTAAAAGTATTGAATCATTGGAAAAACATCAGCGCACACAGAAATAACTCTGAATGATATGATACGGGATAAAGGCAAATATATGTCGAAAGAACAGCTATAGAAAACGAATAGAAAAGCCGCTAAAAGCGGCAAAAAATCCTGTAAATGTGAGCGAGTTAGTGAGCAGAGACACGCAGATGTGACCTCTGACCAATCTGTTCATGATGCGCTGCCACCGGATCCAACTACAACACAGCTGCAGAACCGTCCTTACATGTGGGTTCTGACTGAACTAAGATTTGACAGTGTGATATGTTGGAGCTGTTGTAATCTGTTTCTGAGGATTTTAAAAATAACACCGACACCACCCACGTTTTAACCGACACAAAGTCTCTCTAAGGTGTTTGCTTTTTCATTCTCATATTAGAGTTCTGCATTTATTTAGCCTGTTTAATTGTAACCCCTTTTTATTTTTTTATTTTTTTTCCCGACATGCGCACATTTTGCCTAAAAAACAGCAGTGTCATAGTAGGCCTATTGGAATACCAGTCAACATATAGAAATACCAAAAACAAAAAACGGATTAACAAACAGTCCTGGTGCAAACAGAGATCTGCATGTAGACCTAATTTAACTGTGAAATATTTATGGATTTCAACAAATATATAATTATTGTACAACTTCTGTGTGTTTGTAGGGTAGTTTGAAATATTTGACCCATTAGCTTCATCACACATTAAACTAAACAACTTTTCAAAGTTTAACCGATGTGACATAGGATGTGTTTTTTAATCTTTATATTTTTATTCAGTTTTCTCAAGTTTCCTTTGATTTTATGAAATAAAAAAAAAATAACAAAAATGTAACATCTTTTGGTAACACGAGGTCAAAAGAAAAATAAGCAGTAACATTATGCACACATCTATCACATATCTGCAAAAAAAATCCAAACATTTTAATTAAAATATGTGAAAAAAAATCTTAATCTAAATTTAATAACAGTTTTATACATAGGCTACAGGTTTGGAAATCATCATCAGACTCCTTTTATATGATCTTTTGATATTCTGTTTTCAAATATTAATTGTTCAACATCAGGTTTTAATTTGTGTTGCTTGTCATTGAGGACATTGGGTTTTTATTGTCAATGAAAGCAATTTCTTTATTATTCTTGATTTATTATAAAGCAAACATTTTGTGTGTCTTTCACCACATTCCTGCCTCACGTTTGCACACAATAAAACCCTGATGGATTTACACATTCATGACAAATGCTGACTTTTCACTATGTCACAGTCCAATAATTATTATACTGTAGCCTCATACTGCAGAACATACTAGCATTGTATGTATAGTGATATGAATATGATCCGCTGAGTCTGTTTGCATTTTCAATTTTTAAAAACATAACTTTCTGTTTTTAAACTCACTTAACCAACATTTAAATGTTCCTCGCTTTAGAAAAACATCATTAAATGTCATTATTTATATATAACGAAGTGCTCAGTGACATATTCATATTTTACCATCTGTAATGTGTGCACTGTCACTATATTCAACATTTATTCAACTCCTAGACTGATGGTTCTACCATAATAATAATAATAATAATAACAATAATAATAATAATACTTTTTCACTGTACTCACTATAAACAATAAAAATATAATATATATAATAGCTAAATTAAAAAAAAAAAAATAAAACAAAACATAAAGTAGTAGTAGGAGTTTTGTTTTGGTGTGTTTGTGGTCGTAGGGAATTTAAAACCTCTTCCTCTGTTCTCCGTCAAGCTGCCTGCTGTACAAACATTTACAGTAAATGTAATGTTATGTTTACAAGCCGGCCTAAGCTGTGGTCCTGAACTTTGGCCTCTTAGTCAGTGACTCCTGTGGATGTTCTTTACGTCTAAAACACCTCTCTGCTGCTGCATTATTAAGCAGTGCTGAGCTGAGCAGATCAGCTGATCAGAGGTGAGGAGAGGCGCAAAGCGGCAGCCCAGCTGCCTTGGTCTCTTCCTCGCCCTCGGAGGTGATTAGTGGTCACGCGATGGGCCTCTGCAGACGCGCAAAAACTCAGCAGAAGAAGTAGAAAATGAAGGAGAAGGTGGAGGAGGAGGGAGGCGTGACAGTATGTTAGTTTTGAGGCTCCCTATTGGCTCACAGTCTGGTTCCAGTATGAAGCTCATAGGCTGCTGCTGGTTCCCATGAGCGCCTGGGGCCGGTAGAGGAGGAGGTGAAGCGAGAGGTCAAACAGGCCACTCCTTTTTTGGTTTTACTGTTTATCCGCTGACCCTGGCGTTGTCCTGCCAGAGCTGCACCTCCTCCTCCCTCCTGCTGCTATGTCTCCTCTCTCCATTACTTCTTCTTCACCTCCTCCTCATTTCCGTTCCGTGTCGTCCGTACTTTTCTCCTGGCCTGAAGATGGCAAGTCTCCTTCCTCCCATCCTCACTTTATTTAGAGATACTACACATTCTTAGGCCTGGCTCAGACCAAAGATTCATGACAAGACAAGCCGAAAACATCTGCTTGCAATGTGCTCACTCCCAAGTCATCATATTCTGCCGCTTGGTCATGGTCAAGAGCATCAATTTTCAACATGAATGGTACCAGATAGAAGTCTAAGTCCTTAGACTTCAGAAATTGGCTACATGGACTAGACTTAGTTGGAGGAGGTTGTGGCGGAACACCAAAGTTTGTGGACAGGAGACCATGGTTCACGTACCATTTCATATTATATTTATTCTTGCGTTTCTCTCTTCGTCTTTCTTATCTCAGCCCTTCCCTTGACCCTTTTCTAACCATAACCAAGTTGTTTTTATGACTAAACTTAACCAAACTCTAACCAGCCTTTTGGACACCTACCCCGTGTGATGAAAAGTGGGGTACTAGGAGTAGGGGGTACCTTATGCATCGAAATGTGATGAGTTGGGAGTGAAAATGTGCAGACCAAGAACTTTCTGTGCTTCTGCTGTAACTGCCAGATTTTCAGGCTTTTCTGTAACTGGATGTAATTTGTAGCATCTTATAATATGGAGGAAAGTGATAGTGGGTTACTTACTGCATTTCTGGTATTGATGTGTGGAACAGTGGAAACAAAACAAAAATAAGAGGGTTCAGCATTCTATTGTTAACAGGAGTTGGTATGAACTCAAATGCTCTTTTCTTCATTGTTTCAAACTTCCTGCAGCTCTTCATACATGGTGGCATTTTGTTGCTGCTGTTCTTGTATCAATCCAGTGGGCAGGTCTAAGTGTGTCCATTTACATCTGGCATTAGAATGCATCTCCAAATGTGTCTCAAATGACCGCTTATGATCAGATATCACTTTGCCATTCTATATGCAAATAAACAAGCTCATCTCTATCCGAAAACATGGCACAAGCTTTCATTATAAGTCTAACAAAGGTGGAACATTGTCCTGCTTGTTATTCACTGCATGAAGTGATGCTACATGTTAAATTTCAATATGACAATTTCAACCATGCTATTGGTTCTATTGCGTGAGCTTTCGTGGTGACTGAATCTTCAAGTGCTTAAAACATGTTTATGCATTTCTACCAGATTATGCAAACTGCAAATATGATATTTCCACACAGAGAAAAAAAAGTGGCAAAGCGGAGTGCAGCTCTACACGAGGAATTCAATGCATCTTTTCACTTTAATATGATGCTGTTGACATGCTGAGTTTCATAGCTGTGTATTCAGTCTTCAATCTGTCCCAGGATACATTCCTCTTCACACAGTTAAGAGAATGTGGACACATGCGTCCCAGACCATCTCTGAATTCGTCTTGAGTGACCAGATCTGAATCCTCAATGCATCCTGAGTGTGTTCACATCTTGCATTAGAGCTGTTCACATGTGATCGGATTTGCCAGGACAGATGTTGCCAGGTCTGAACAGGACCTAAAACCCCCATCGACACACACGCACACACACACTTTTTAATGATCTGCATCTTCACTTTATACTTTTTCAACCTGCTTTTTTGCATAATAACATACTTGAGACATATTCATGAATACTGCTGCTCACATGAAGTGTAAGATGTGCTTGTGTTTGTAGCAACATGTGTAAGATATACATCATATTTTGCATGGAGTGTATAGTGTACTGCTGTCTATGGGTAAATGCATAGTCACACGTTTTTAGATGCTTCTGTGCAGGTTTTTCCATCAGTCAGTTGATCCCCCTTAAGTGTCAAACCTTCTCCTCTTGTTCCTCTTTCAGTATACCTCCTCAGTCTTCTCCACCTCCTGCTGTTACTGCCCCTCCTCCTCCTCCTCCTCCTCTTTCTCCTTATAATCCCTCTCTATCACTTATACCTGCTCATCCTCTGGAGATTTTTTTTTCCACCTCATAGTCCTGCATTTCTTCTTTCCAGTCATCCCTATGCTGCTTTCACCTCCTCTTTCTCTTCCTCCTCTGCCATGTTTCACGACCCTCCCCTCTTCTTCTTTCTCTCTTCTTCCTCTTTCTTAGACCCCCCTCCTCCACCTCTTGCTGTTACTGCCTCTCCTCCTCTTTCATATTCACTATCTTCATCTTCATTATCTTCATCTTCTCCCTTTTCTTTCTCACCTTTCCCTCTTTTATTTCAAATACGAAATAATGGTGAAAGACGCCTGTTATGAGTCGTACATTTCAAGGTTATCTATTGAAATATCTTATATTTAGTCTATCAACAATTCAAAGCACAAATAGGTTTGAGTTTGCTGCCAAGAAAAGCATCCAAACGTTCAACAATTAATACATTTTCTAATGAGTTATGTTTGAGATTTTCTTGATGAACTAATCAATAAATTGCTGCAGTTCTTAAAAAAACATGTTAGTGTTTGTATTTGTATGACCTTTTTGTAACCTCCTCCTTTAATTCTTCCATGATCTTCACCTCCTGCTGACAAATGTCTGTCTGTTTCTTTCAGACTGCTTTATATCCAGTATACGGCTATAGTATATAGCCTTGAGGCAGTAAACTTAAAAAGATGGGAAGGAAAAACTCCAACAGAACCGGCCAATGTGGCCAGCTGGCCAATGTAGTTTTTAGATACATACATGGACACATCTCTTTAAGAGGGTTTGACCATCAGTCCCCATTAAAATGAATTTCCTCTTCTATTTCAAGTCAGATTGATTTGAAACTTGATAGGTAGGTTGTTGTAAGTGGGATGCTGCTGATGCCGGACTCCAACAAGACCTCAGTATCCATATGTTATGTTGGGAGTTCCAGTCACTCCCAACATAACATACTGTATATGCATGAAATGACACAAAATACCATTGATATTGTTACAAAATACTATATAACTGTTGTATTTAGGCTGTGACACTGTCATGACTAAGGTCTGGTTCGGTTTAAGCACAAAAACAACTTGATTAGGGTTAGGAAAAGGTTGTGGTAAAAGCTAAAATAAGAGGCTTACATGACAAATGTTACAAAAACAAAAACCATAACTTCCATTAGATGGGTCCACTATCTTTGCATCATATTGTATGGATGCAGTTCTCTCAATTACTAACAGTTATGGCTAAAAATGTGGTTTGTGGGGTCACAATGACCTTGATCTTGAGCTTTGACCAAAATTTAACCAGTTCATCCCTGAGTCAACATTGTGCCAAATCAGAAAAAAGTCCCTCAAGGTGTTCCTGAGATATCACATTCATAAGAATGAACAAACCATGACCTTTGACCTTTGACCACAAAAATCAAATCAGTTCATCCTTGAGGCCAGTTGAACTTCTGGCTAAATTTTATGACATTCTGTCAAACCCGAGAGGCAAGGTCCTCGGCTCCAAGATGATGTATGTATGTTTATATGGCTACTAGATGCTGCTCCAAGAGAGCCCAAGTCTGTAATTTTTTCTGGACCCTCTAATAAGAGTTCTGTTCCATCTTTAAATTATTCCTCCATTAATATGATTTTATATCAAATAGAAGCTTTGATGTCTGCTATGATTGCCAGGTGTGATTAACAGCTCGCTCACCTGCTGAGTTGGACTTTTGGATCTACTGTTTATTACATAAAACATATTTTTTCCTGACAAAAAGCTTGACTGTAGTTGTGATTAATAGGTTACACAAGTCTGTCAAATTATTTATGTTACTAATGTTACGCAAATGCTTGATGAAGTTTACAGTTTTACCATGTCAGTAAGCTGGCATTTTAGCATTAGCTCACCCATGATCTTTTGCAGATGGCTCTGACCCCGCTTGTTCCACTCCTTTGTCAAAATACAGTCACTTCTGGATCCAAACAACAACAGCCAAAACGCAAACTACTTGCTTCAAAACGACAGCTCAAAAACCAATGGGTGATGTCATGGCACATCCATGGTCAAAGCATTCACAAGAAATCGCATTTTAAACATAGCATAAATAACATAGCATAAATCACCTTCTTATAAGCATTGTCCCTATTTAACAACATCACTTGACTGATATTGCACCTTTGTTTTTCATGAACTTTTTCATACAATTGCAAAAGGTTCGTAAACACCAGTCATTTTAAATGCCTTCTAAAATTGTACCAGTGTTGTGGTTTTTCTGGTGAGGTCGGGCTGGACTCCAGGACGGTGTATGTGGGACTGAGTCCAAATAACTCCAGTGTGTGTGTTCAGGGTAATGAAGGAATAGAAAACAAGAGGGACAGAAAAGAACACAAAAATAGAGTAAGTAAAGAAGTTAAAGTTTCCGCAAAATGAAACAAATCCACTATTTTCTGCCTAAATTTCATCTACATTCAAGCTGAGTTTTTACTGAACTCTTTTTTTCATTTCTCTCATTTTCTTTTTCATTTCTTTGGGCGGCTGTCTGTCCACATGCCTGTTTAAATGTCCCAGTCTTTTCCTCCCAGTCTGTTCAGTTTACACACCCGTCTGTTTGTCTGTCTGTTTGACGGACCGGCCGTCTGTCCGACTTGATGCTTTCTCCTCTTTTCTGTCTCTTTCTTCTTCCTTGTCTGTCTATCTGAGCTTCATCGGCCTGTCCGTCTGTCTGGCGAGCTGCAGTTTAAATCCGGTCTCACCTTTTCTCCTGAACTCTTGCCACTTTAAGGTTTTTTTTTTTTTGGATAAAGAAAGTCCACTAAACTTTTGTTTACTTACCGAAACACCCAAAATGCCTAAATTCAGTTCGAACAGAAGAAGATTTTGCAGCTCAAAAGATGTGTCTTTATTTGCCTAATTTGTAACCAGATATGTTTAACAACAGAGAAAACCCCATAAATGATCTTTAAATTTGGTGTTTCCTAGAGAAAAAGCCTTTCATATGTCCAGGCAAAACTGTACAATGCCAGTGTAGAAAGGGTTACTTTTGATCCGTCAGTTATAAAATCATTTACACACCGACAAAACCACGAATACACACACATGAGAGCAAATGAGAAATTGAGATGTGTGGTACTGACTGAAACCGAATGAAAAAAAGACAATGGGAGAAGATATTTTGTTGAAGTCTTGGTTAAGATATAAGATATCCTTTATTGTCCCTTTAGGCAAGTTTGACTTGGGCCGTAGAGCTACATATTGGCAAAAACGAAATACAAATATAATACAAAATGTCACAGCCACACAGTACAATACTACATCAGGACAGAAACATAAATAAATACAACACTGAGAAAGAAATGTAAAAGTCCTGGTCTAGACACTGCCTGGGTAAGGCTGGATTGGTCGTTTGATGAGTAGAGTTATAGATGAAGGGAGAATAAAAAACTTAGCCTTTTCATATACACTCTTTTCATTGAAATCTAAAGAAGTGTAAGGTCAATATGTATTAGACTTCATTTGAAAAGGAACAGCTTCTAGTTTCTGTGTTCAACATGAAAACTGTACAATGCAAAATCAGCCGTACTAGAAAGAAGCCAAATATTCTTAAATATAACCACATTGTGTCTCATTAAGTGAAGCAATTTGCCAGTAGGGTCAATATTTTTTGGTTAGATTTCTACTAGAATAAAAGTCTAGACACTGAAAGATCATAATGACCCTTAAAACTAAAAACGAGATGCCAAAAATGCAATGAAAATGGTTGGTTATTGGTTATTTACTTAACATTGTTACACTAAAAAATGGCATCAAATGGCATCACTCTTAAGGGAAAACAATCTTGCAAACCATTAATGTAGCTTGTTACTGGTTAAATCTAGTCCAATATTAGCTGTAATATCTTATTAAGACACAGTTACAAAGATTTTTTTCAAATGAAATTACTTTTCTAAAGAGAAACATGCTTGACAAGGTTATATTTCTCTTTAATTTCCCAGAATCAAGGCTTTTTTTCTTTCTTGCGAGTCTTTTTGTGGGTCGTTTTTGACCCTCAGGGCATGGGTCGTGTACAGAATGTTAAGACTACACAAGAGTTAAAAGTGAAACCTTTAAGCCGTCTACTGCACCTATTGTCAGGCTGTGGCTCTGACCTTTGACCTCAGGGCTGCAGGTCGCTTTAGAGGAAAGTGTTGGTGACGGAAGCAGCTGAACCAACAGAACAAAAGAGGGTTTTAAAAAGTTTTTCCTTCATCGCAAACAGATCACATTAGACAGAGGAGATGTGATGATGCCTTCCTCCTCTTCGAACGAGGAGCTCCTGTTCCACTTTCTCCACCTCTGAGTTCTCCTGACAGTCAGAGCCGGTGGAGAAAGTGGGTTAAAGATGGCCGACATCTCAGGAGCAGGTCAGCAGGAGGGGAGGCTACGACTTTACTGTACATGTACAAAACGTGCGGCGAAGAAGAAGAAGATGGTTGTAAGGAAAGGAGAGGAGGAAGGAGAACGTGGAATGAAAGCATGCATACATAATAGAAGGTGAAGCCACGAGGTGAGGATGAAGAGCGGGTCGGGATGTCCCCCTTCTCTTCCCTTCCTTTCCCTTCCTCATCTCTATTTGTGTAGTAACAGGGGGCAGGGCTGGCCTCCTGACCGAGCAGAAAAGAAAGAGGCATAAGGGGGTTGGGTCACAAGGGGGGCGGAGTCGGCGAAGAAACTGGCACCTCATCGGGCCACTCAGAGGGTACCGAAAGAGGAAAAAAAAACATAAACCCTGGTGGAAGATTGAGATAATTCTAATTAGAAGTGACTCTGCGTGCCAGTGATCCATGCAGACTATTAGTGTTGTCACGAAACGCTGCGGATGCTACTGAGCATGCTCAGTGCGAGTCGGGCAGCCCCCCGTTCCGGCGGTGGGAAAGGAAGGTCACGTCGCCTGGGTGTGCAGCAGCGTGCGCTCCCTCAGCACGCACTGGGTTGCCAGGATTCTGCACGCGATCTTCACCGGGGGGCGGGGTGGAGGACGCCGCCCCATCGCCGCCGCACCAAGAGCCAGCCGGGTCAGAGCCTTTTCTTTTTTTTTCATTTCCTGCGATGTTTGTTTGAAAATACTGCAGCACAGTTTGGCTTTGCTGCAGTTTGGCTGCGGCTGAAACTCAAGGCCTTAACAAGGGTCACAGAGGGTTCGAGGCCGTCCAACGCCGACAAAATCCAAAATCCATCAACAGTCGATACTTAATTTTGAAAATAAATGCTCATAACATCACAGCCTCAGCCCTTGGGAAACAGCTTTTGTGTGATGCAAACAGTGACTGAACCCTTTTGCTGTACTGAACTAAAACCACACAAATTTTACATGAATGACACTTTAAAGTTTTTCAAATTAACATTAAACTATTAAATAAACAAAGTTAAAACTATTCATCTTTTTACAGTTCATCTGAGCCACCTGCCATGTAACAAAAGATCCTGATCCTTTTTTCTATATAGAAACTTCACATGGTTAGCCTTTAACTAAATGTGCAGCTGTGAAATTAATTTTTTATTGTATTATTAACTTTATTGTGGGCCTGTGTTTTCAAAGTATATATATTTCTTTTGGCATAATTTTATGTTTAGTAAATAACATTGCTCACCTCCCAAAACCCCCAAATGTTTCATAATTAGCTCTTTAAAGTGCTTCAAATTAACATGAAACTGTTTTTAAAAAGGTTAATTTGACATAATTTATTATTTCTGTAATATTTAATAAATACGTGAACAAAACAAAACCTCCAAATTTTACAGATTAGCCCTTTAAAGTTTTTCAAATTAGCATTAAACTGTAAAAAAGAAAGTTAATCTGACACAGTTTATATATAGTAAATATTAATACAGAACAAAACCCCACATTTGACATGAATAGCCATTTTAAATGTCTCAAATTAGCATTGGAGTGTTCTAAAAGGTTAGTTTGACATGATTTATTTCTGTCATATTGATAGAAAAAACAATTTTGCCGAACCATGCCACACATTTTACGTGATTAACACTCAAATTAGAGATAAACTGTTAAAAAGAAAGCAGGATAGAGCCTGAGTGGTTAAAAATATATATCATTTTACAGTTAATCCGGGACACCTGTTATGTAATCTTCCAAATGAAGGCAGATTTAGAGGCTTTAAACATAGAGACTGAAGTGATCCTGAGTTTATTTGAAGCTCTGTTTGCATACAGTAAGAGATCATTCAGGCAATTTGTCACCATTTAAAGACATTTTCGTGCCATGGAAAGAAAAAGTGCAAAACCTAACATATATATATAGGTATCTATATATATACCTATATATATACATATATATATATAGATACATATATATATATATATACGTATATATATACGTATATAGGTATATATACGTATATACGTATATATAACGATATAAGTCAGTCATGCCTGATTTACTTCAACAGCAAATGAAGGAAATGTAACATATGAGCTGTGTTTTTTGCTGAAGTCGGCATTTGGATGTTTGTGTTTAGAGTCATTCATGAAAAGCAGGAAGAAGGAAGGAAGCGGTGATGTAGAACAAAAAGCACAGAAGGTTAAAAGAGGGAGTGTTTTTCTTTACAGAGCAGATCTGTGTGTGTGTGTGTGTGTGTGATGGGGGTTGGTATCGCTCTACAACATCTTGCTGGTCACACTAACATCTGAAATCCTGAGTTGTACTCACAGATGATCAGCTCTGCAGAAAAACATCATCTGTGTTGTGTTCTTTTATGTTGTTTTTATTCTAATTTTAATGGCAGCCAATAGACTCTAAATCTGTCTTTTACATTTGACTTTGTACATATATTTAATAATATATTGTAAATATATCTTTTCATGTACAGTTTGGTTTTTGTTTCTTTAGGTATAACATATAGGCTGATTCGAATAATTTCTCTCACTACATAAAAGCAGCAAAACATTTTTCTACTCGACCGATTCATTGATTTCCAATTTACACAGAAGTTGGAGAAAGAAAATTCTTTTTTTGTAAGTCCAGTAATTATTATAATTAATCAATGGTTAGTTTGACATAACTTATTATTTCTCACAAATAATTATGGTAATTACATTTGTTTAGTATGTACATCAAATTGTGATTGTACAATCCATTTGAATTTAGTTTTCACATCTTGTTCATTAACTTTTATACAAAACAGACGAGCATTAATGTGACGTTTTGATTTGAAGTGTCTTTGTCAGGTTTCTGTGGAGTTTAAGGAAACTGTGTGCAAATGTATAAATTATAGAACTGAACATTAAACAATGTGATTGTATGTATTTTGGGTCAGTAAAGTCACTTTTATTTTATTATTTTTTATTTTATTCAGGATAAATGTGAATCATTACACACAACTAAAATAACAGCAGCAGCTCTGAAATAAATAAACACATACAAAATGCACACACAAAAGATAAATAAATGAAGAGGATAAAGTTTTCAAAGTGTATGAATTATGCTGCAGGAGAAAAAGGTTCAAATTAACATTTTGCAGCTGACAAAGACATTAGGTGTTTTGTGTATTTGTCACTTTAATTTAAATCCTCCCATTTGGAATTTATTACATTCTATATATTTTGTGTGTTTTACTTTTAATGCAACCATTTATGTGCACATGTAAATAGTTGATACCGATTCAAAGTTTCCGTCACATTTTTCTAAACTGTTCAATAAAATATTAATTCACAGAAATGAACAAATATTAACTGTTAAAATAAATGTTACTGTTACTTTTTTATCAAGACAAAAGTCAAGTTATTTATTAAATGATGAGAATTTACTTCATTCAGTTCTGTGCTGCCTGTCTGACTGTCATTCTGTTAAAGTCTGTTCACTCTCCTGCTGTTCCTTCACACGTTTACAAGTAGCACAAAATGTTTCATTATCAGCTTTATTCTGAAATAACTTCATAGAGTCAAGTGTCAGCTACACCCAAAGCAACTAATCTCAAACTTTTTCTGCTGTTTTTTTTCCTGATTCACAGTCACTGCAGGTTCAAGGATTTGTCTTGTTTTTGCTGAAATGAAAGATAAATTCCCCCTCTGCAGGTGAGAAACCTCATGTGAACCCTCAGGCTTAAATATACATCACTAACAACACTGCAGCAGCTTGTCTTTAAACACCCATAACCACCACACACATTCTTGTAATGACCCTATTTGCAGAGAGAAACTACAAAATATGTATTAATATGACAACAAAATTAGCAAAATGAATATGGCAAAAACACCTATAAATGCAATACAAATTGATATATATATTAACAACAAAGTGCTTTAAAAGTATGACTAAACACTTTAAAGTTGATAAAGGCATGACTGAAATACCTTATTTATATGACAGTCAAAGGTTGAATTAGAGTCAGAGATTACTTTTGTTAAGTTTGTGGCAGTTGGCTTATAGACACAATATACTTACACATGTAGACACATCTATGTAATTCAGCATCTTATGTACAAAATAGTAAACATCAGAAAGTATTAGAAATGTGTTTCAATTCGATTTGAAATATTGCCATTTAAGGTTTTGAAAACTTTATAATATTGGGTCTGATTTGGGTGTGGTTAGACGTAATTAATACCATGAGCCGGTCCATGCCTGTTCTCTCACTGGGTGTACATCCACGATTTAGAATTAAATTATACATTATGTTTAACTGTGTATTATTAGACTATATTTAAGGCGATCTAACTTTTGGATGTTGCTCACAGATGTTTTACCCCAGTGATGATGTAGCTAACATTACTAGCTAATGAGCTTTCAATCAAAATGTGATCTGCCACCCTTGAAAAGGTCTAAAGAGCAGAATGGTTTTGGACTAGGATTTGTCTTAAGTACAAATGTCTTTTCAGTCAGATTTTTATGGGATAGTTTTTTGACGTCACTGGGCAAAAATTCCATAATTACCTTTCAGCAACAAGTAAGGGGTTAAATACGTGACTGACGGGTGTAATTACTGATCACTATTGAGATTCAGTCAGACGTGACTCTACTGCTCCACTCCGTGACTCCACACAGGAGCTTAGAGATGTGGCTTCACTTTTCCACAGCAGCGTGAAACAACGTCAGGTTCATCTTTCTTTACATGTAGTCTTTTGATCTGGGCCGAGAGGAGAGGGAAGGTGTGTATTTTCAAACTCTGGCATTTTTCCCCCAATTTTGGCTCCTGCAGCTTTGATGAGTGTTACAAAATAGTACATAAGTGATGCATTTAGACTGTGACAGTGTCACGGCTAAGGTTTGATCAGGTTCAGGCATGAAAACAACCTGGTCAGGGTTAGAAAAAAGGGAAAGGGTCAAGGGTTTAAAAGAAGAAAGCATTAACCATGGGGTTAAAAAAGAACACAAACACTGGTCTCTAGATTGTTGTTCTGCAATAACCATTCCCAACTACCTCCTATTTAACGATGCCACCTGATCAACATTGTTTTTTCTGTCTTCCTGCACCTATTTATATGGCCGCAAGTCATGACTAATTTCAGTCCACTTCACGTTCTGAGTCATGTTTTTGTGCTGAGGTCAGCCTGCCAGATTAATTTTCAAATATGGCCGCTATCTTCATCTGTGGGGAAAGTTATCCACATTACAAACTACAACAAGACAATCACAAATTGCAGACCCTCATCTCGTTCGATCATATCCACCACGCTGTACGGAAGTCCCACAGGGGGTAGTATTGAGCAGGAAACCAATGGTGATGAATACAAAAAAATTCCAGATCTGAATCTTGATCCAGACCATCTTCAAGGTGGACCAAGCTATGGTAGAGACCTACCTTGTGTAAAAAAATTCAAGTAGAAATGTGCTGTAGATGACCAACAAGTCACCTGTCTGGAATATTGAGTTTCCTCACCAATTCACGAACTTAATCATAGCACATAGAAATATACAAAAGAATTTGCCGAGACTTTGTACAAATGTACAACATGTTCATATGAAGCCAGTAAAACACAAAGGTCCACAAAACAAAAAAGTTGTAGATTACAATATTTATTTGCTGGTGTCCATTAAGCAAACAGCACAATATGAAATTCATCTACACACTGAGTCAAGGAAACTGAGCATCGGCTAATCTAGGCTGAAACATGATCTCCATGGTGCACTCACTAATACGATATAATTTCTCCACAAAGACGTAAGACGTGCTGTGAAGCTTCCAAGCCACTGTGTTATTCACATGTGGACCAGGATGTTTCTCTGTGATCTGACGGTCATTTT
Source organism: Coranthus polyacanthus (assembly GCA_037367275.1). NCBI lineage: Eukaryota > Metazoa > Chordata > Actinopteri > Kurtiformes > Apogonidae > Coranthus > Coranthus polyacanthus. Next base: position 24,388,817 of record JAPQRN010000008.1, on the reverse strand, counting down.
GGCCTGTCGTAAAACGTTAACTTGACCAGCAATAATATGGCAAACACAAATGACTTGACTGACCTTGCAGAATCCACACCTCAGGCACTACTTTGACAGGACATAGCAACCATCTGTACTGTCTGTAACGTTTGGTCGAGTCGCCCCATGAAACGGACGGTCGGAAGAAAAGGAAAGGTGGCGCGAAGAGGATAAAACAGAGAGAAGGGCCCTGCCACAGACATGGCTAAATGATGAAAAATACTAAATGCAAACCAGTGATGGACCAGGTCAGTCAAAAACACTAGCTAAAACACACACACACACGACATGTCGAGCATGGCTAGCTACGTAGCAGTAATCAAACATGCCATTAAATTATGTCAGAAATTATAAAAGTAAGCAAACACTGTATTTTCTAAACCAACTTGTATTTGTTTAACCACCTGCACACATAGTTATTTGCAAAACGCTCAAATTAAATGTTTCGATTCCTACCAGGGAAAAGGAGAGAGAGGAGAGAAAGAATGAGGTAAATGGCACAGAACAGGACATCCGTAACTCTTTAAACAACCAAATAGAGTGTGCTAAATGGGTCTTCATTGTTAAGTGTTAAGTCATTGATTTAAATGATCAGTGGACTAAAAATTTAACCAAATTCAATGCAGTCTGTTAGAGAGTTTAAACATCCCACAGTGGCCTAAATTTCTGCTTTGAAAGGCTGTAACACTGGGACAAAATCATAGAAAAAGATATAAATGCAAAAATGCAGATTGTCCCTTTCAGGTCACTGCAGTTGAAACATACAGCTTTGATCCGTGTTTTTAAGAGTAGACATCAACTGAGAAACTGAAACAGAAACCTGAAATATTTCACCTTTTTTCCTGCAGCACAGACGTGAAGGTGATGACTTTTATTTCCTGTGAAGCTTTGGTGGCTCGATTTCAAATGAATCCTGAATAAAAGAAACAAAACAACACAAAGTGCCAGACATGCAGGAGTGTGAACACACATTGAGAGAGTGGACCCACAAAGTCTGTCTCCTCTCTGGGATGTTTCCTGACATTGTTCCTGCAAAATGTTAATGCAATTTGAAAATAATTTCCTTGCAAATGGAAACAAGTATCGTTAAAAAATCTCATCAATATTAATTATAAAGAAAAGCATTAAATAAGTAAAAAGTAAGAAATGCTTGGAAATACAGTGAAACATACCCAAAACGTGCAGATCAGACCATCTGGAAACATCTACAGGACATTTTAGCAAACAATGTGATTAAAACAAATATTCTGAGTATTAAAAGTGTTTACTGCTGTGTCGTGTAAAAGGTCACATATATACACGTAATGTGAAGATGCAGTAAATGTTGTCATGTCTTCATTTAATCGCAGTCGCATTTGTCCACATATCTCATTTAATTGGGTCATCAAACAGGACACAGTAATGTTAAAACATCGGATTAATGGTCGAATATAAATCCTACTTGACAGTTTAATGCGCTTTAGGCCCGATTCCTGAATACTTAACACCTAGGATCAGCAGAGCTGGACTTTTAATAAATTGCTTTCTCATATACTTTGGACTTGTTTTTTGAGAATGAAGTGACAAATTTAAATAATCAAACTGATGAGAGAAAATGTGTAACATTTTAGTCAAACCTGTTTCTTGCATTAAAAGTACAAGCGGTGATGCTCGGACAAATAATTTATAATGACACAACAACTAACCTGTCTGAACATGACCATCAAGGAGATCACAACTTACAAAGCTCTGGATGTTCTTGACCCCCATCCCGTCGGTTTGTCGTCGAAGCGCTGAGCCGGGTAGGTTGGGATTAGCTCAGTGGAAGTTAGTGGCACTGACCTGTGAAGAACTTTGTTTTAGCAGGGCGAGGGTCACCGCCCCGGACAGCAGATTAAATGCCACTTAGTACAAAAGATCAAAAGGTCACTGACCAGAATAACTAACAAAAGTTCTCAACTCATCCATACCTAAATGGACCCCGGGATCAAACCACAGTACTTTTTCAAACTTATTTAAGTGTCAACAAGCAACAGCCAAGGCTAAAAAAATATGAGGAACGTGCCATTATGAATCACAAAATTAAATATTCTCCTATTTGTGCATGTTGGAACCTGACTACAAGGATTTGCTCCTATTCAGCCACAAAAGCTGGGTGATAAGAGCTGACACCTAGTCAGACTTCCAGTTCATCACAACAGAGGTGGAAAAAGTACACTCATTCTTTACTCAAGTAGAAGTACAGATATTTATGTAATAAACAGACTGTGGTAAAAGTAGAAGTACTGATTCAGCTTCTTCACTGCAGTAAAAGTGACAAAGTCCAGGCTCTGAAATGTCCTCAAAGTATAAAAGTCGGCCTTTGAAGGACATTTCTATCAGCTGTTTGTGTGTAAAGTGAAATGAACCTCACATCATATTAATATAATGTGAAGACTATTAATCCATTCTAACTTTAAATCAAATCAAAAACAATAGACTGAAAATAACGAACGTGAACTTTGCTCCAATGCGCAAATCAGTTTTTAGTGTCAGGAGCAGAAACATTAGAATGCTGTTTGTAGTTTCACATTTTTATATCCTTGACTTCACTTTTGCTCTGTTATATTTGTCGTGTGTGATATTCACAGATGGATTTATCAAGGGATCCCCTTTTCTATGCGAAATTGTTCCATCCATTTAGGTTGAAATCTGAATTGAGGTTGGGAAGACGTG
>JAPQRN010000008.1:24346135-24363188 GCA_037367275.1 Coranthus polyacanthus | reverse complement strand
CGGACTGTAAAGCCCTTTGAGGCAAATCTTGATTTGTGATATTGGGCTATATAAATAAAATTGAATTGAAATTGAATACACAAGACAGAAATGTTACATTCTTTGCCTTCAAGTTAATTAGTTACTTAAGATGTTTCACACCACCAATGACTTAAAGCTTCTGGAAATTAGGTTTAGTTATGATATCAAAGTTGAAGGTCTCATTAAGCATCCAAAAAACTGAGTAACCAACTCATCCTGCTGTTCAGATCAAGGACCTCAGCTCCAAAATGAAGCCAGTACCGAAGTATCTTATATAAGTGTAATACCGCTGATGTCTGCTGGGTGCTGACTCCAAAAAGCCTTGGTTCCCATAGACTTACATTGAACTTCTCTATGATTTGTCATTGCACTGGGTGACGTGTTTCTTCTTTAGGAAAAGGGAACAATAGTTTTTTACAAAACACCCCCAAAAACTAATTAGAATGACTGTTGCTTTTAAATTCTATGAGTGCACTTTACACTCACACTTTTGTATTTTCACATCTGGCAGAAACAAAGCAATGCCAAAACACACAAAATGAGATGACACAAGGTAAGTATAATGCTATAGAGCTTCAACAGACACAGCTGCTGCATGATGGGAATTACCTCCATGACCTCTGACCTTCTCCTTACCATCCTGTGCTTCAAAACAAATATGGCCATGGCCGGTTGAACATTTCACCATGGTGTCTGGTATCTGAGTGATAATCCCCTGCACACACACACACATATATATAACACACACAGCTGCGCTTCATGTCCGCACAGTTGGATGTCCTTCAGAGCCTTAATGCATCGCGCTGGGACTACATGTGCGGGGGACGGGTATTATTATTACTGTGACATAACAATATGATTTCAAATTGACAGCCGACATATCTCACCTATAACCCCACGCACGTATTAATTTATGATTGTCACTAAATGTGTAAAAGATGAATTGCTCATGCTTCATGTTTCACCTTAGATTCTGAGTATAATATAAAATAATCTGCTGGTTTGTTTGTCCTGTGATGTGTTTCCAACTGCTGATACATCATTAAATCTCTTTGAAATGTATCTACATGCAGTTTTGCAGATGTGATGTGACACGAAGTATTCAGATATATGCCTATTAAATAAATACATACATACAATTGTATATATTTTTAGACTGAAACAGGCCATGCTATGCGATTAATGACCTGGCATGGTCATGTTATCAGGTAATTCTGATGACCTTTAATAATAATAATATCTTTATTTATATAGTACTTTTTAAAATAACAGTTTACCAAGTGCTTTGACAGGCAAAGCAGAACAGAAAACTCAGGGTCAACCAGTAATCAAAAGTGAATTCAAACCATTTAAGTCAAACTAAAGAAGGTGAAGATAAATATGAGGAACAGTAAAATCAAAATCAAAACCAGAAAACAAATCTAAAAATATAAGAAAAATCACAAAGATAAAAACAGTAAAAAAGGGGAGAAGAGCTAAAAGGAAAAGATTAAAATATTAAAAGCATTTGGACAAGAATAGATAAAAGAGTACTAAATAAAATAATAAGAGTACAATAAACAGAAGGAAGGGAATAATAAAATCACATGAAGCAAACCTAAGGTAACATCAAGAAAACGGTAAAATAAGGGTAAAATACTAAGGCCTAAGAGAACTAAAATCACATGAAGGCAAGTCTGCGGTAACACCCATAAAACTGAAAAATAGGGGTAAAATATTACCTTTGACCCCTTATCCTGATGCATGCTGTGAGGGGTGTGATTCTGGTCTCCACATGCCTCTGAGCCATTTGTCTGTTTCCTGTGTTTGTAATGAGAGAACAATCAGAGAGGTCCCAGGACGCTGCCTTGAGAAGGTCTAAATATCATCCTAGTCGAGACCACCTAACAGTGGCTGCTGGTCCATAGGGGGCACTGAGGCACTGCCCCACCTACAATTACTTGGAGAAGAAGGGCTATTTAAACATGATGTTAAACATATTAATTATAATAGTCTCTCTAATTGTACTCATCTTGTGCCCTGTAGTCATGTAAACATTTATTTAAGTTGTTTTTCTTAATTCCTATGTGAATTTGTTCATTTCCTGTACATGGTGTCGACTGTGTATCTTGGTCCATAAACTTTTGGTCAGCAGGTGACCTGAGGCCACGCTCTCATTGGAGGCTTCAAGATTTCCACCCCAGACACTCCCACTTTCATTGACAGTGTATTGGAATTGTTTTTATTTTTTTGTCCTCATGGAATTGGATCATTTTTGCTGGGTTGCTAACTCATCTAATGAGACACAGACGCTTTGAGGACTGCAGAGTGGACATAAAGCAGATGATGAACCTGCTCCAAATACCACAGGTAAAGAAATTTAGTCCCATTCACCTTTCATTTGATTCTGATCATTTAAACCTTTTTATTTCATTTTAATTATTTTCAGGAGCAAAAAACACTAAAAAATGAATTTAGTCAAACTTTAAAACCAGAGGCTTAGCAACATATTTAACTGGTCCTGTTGTGTTCATGTTTTCTTGTAGCCCCAGTCTATTTTACCACCAGCCACCACTATTAAGAGTATCTGTACTGTGTTGTTATTTTTTGTAAGTAAACTTTATACTACGCACCAATTATTTCAGAGGAAATCGGGGAAAAATCAGGAGGACAAGCTTTAAGTACAGTAAGGACACCTTTAGCTTTGTTGTTTTTTCAGGGTCGTAATTAGTATACATATTTATTTCTCAGTCTCTTTATTGAGATATAGGGAAATATAGGAAATGTGTGTATAGTATTAAAAACACACACAAAAAATCTAAATCACATGGATTCTATGGGCAAAAGTCTATATTTAGTGTGTTTTTTTTCTTATTTACAGTGTAATACAATGATGGTGAAATGGATAAATGGAGCTCATATGATGATTCATCAGACTATGAGGTTCATTGCAGTCAGTGAAAGTAGCCTATCGCTGTCGACCTGAAAAGAAGCTTCACTGCATATTCACATGAGTCTTTCTTGATATATTCCATCTGATCAGAGTCATCCCCAACTTTTCAGAGTCTGTTTGGCATCACTCAGTCTCTGCAGACACCCCCTTCTCCTCTCCCTCCCTAGAGTATCATTCTCCACCTCCTACTCAGACTACACTGAGCCAGGGAGCGCTTCATGCACATCCCACTGCAGCCCTGAGGGGTGGAGAAAACACCAGTAGATCAGGCAGAACCAAAAAATGCCATGTCACTTTTATTTTTAGCATCATCATCTTAATGACTTCTGACACAAAACTGTGTTTATTTTCTGAGAAAAAGCTTATGGCAAAACATGTATTTTACATATGAGTGACATACCATTAAAAGACCATCATCACTGTGACTTTTTTCAAGACATTAAATGTGTATATTTGTATGAAATGGTTTGACAAATATCACGATAAATGTCATTTACCAGTAAAATAGGATCTTATTCCACTTTGAGGATTTTTGTTTTCCTGTTTTTTCAATATCAAAACAATTTTGAAAAAAAAAACCTTTATATTTGTCAGTATATATTGTATGTTTTTACGTAAAATGCTTTTTTGCACAATTTTTTGTTTTGTTTTGCATTTATTAGCTGTGTCAAAGACATTGCCTTGTGGTGGGTAATAACACTTTTCTGATCCAGACTGTCATTTCAATCACTCTTTATTAATGTTAGCTAACTTAGCTAAACAGAAGTAGTATTGTATATTGTTGCTGCTGTAGCAGAGCAGTAGAGAAACACTGAAAAACTTAGGGATAAGGATTGTGATGGAAAAAACAAGGCGAGTCTCAACATAGAAATCAGTGCACAGGCTGTATCATGGATGTAGGCAACTGTAACATATGTTATCTTAGAAAACACTGTCAAAATGCCTCTGTTTTGAATTGTTTAACATTGCTCTAATCAATCAATTTGAGAAACTATAGGGAGCTTTTATCAGGTAACAAAGGTGTTCATAAGAGGGAAAATACAAGAAATTCAACACCGGAAAAACTACTTGGGAACCTTTGTTTCTGCTGTATTTTACACAAATCAACCGTGTGTGAACACTCATAGATTTAAAAAATAGCTAAAAGCAATGCCATTAAAACTTAAAAACAGTTACACAAAAGACATAAATACTGTGTAAATCATTTTAGTGATCAGTCTGTCCAAACTGATCATTATTAGCAGATGATTATTAAACCGAACCTTCAATGTGTCATAAGTGTGTAAGTCTGACACTCAGTTTTAATCACGATAATGAGGATTATGTTGTTGTTGAACTGTTGTTGTTGTTGTAATTTTTCATTATGAGAAAATAATTTTAAAGTAATAGCCTCAAGTATGAAAATACCTAGAATGAACACTGTAAATGGACTGATCACTATACGTGAAGTATTTAAACAGTATTTGAATGATTCTGTCCAAGGTTTGCATACAGTAAAGACTTTGTCCTGGTCCTTTGAGACTCATTAATTCAGTAATGTTAAGATAACAACCGTAATGTTAACATCAAGCCACTGCAGTGTTGGATGTTTGTTAAATTAATCCACAGATGTCATTTGTCGTCTGGTCAACTAGCACAATCCAGGCTTTACTTTATGTCCTCCATTCTGCCGTTGACTTCTTGCCCTCCGTTTGAATTTAACATGTCACCAGAATCATGTGGTTGCAAACAACCTATTGATTTAGGATTTGGGAGTTAGACTGGCGTTAAACGCACACGCAAATCTTATGTATTGGACCTTTAATTTAATTGAACTTCACAGTCTGCTTTGTACTGGGAACAGGTCATTTGTTCACAATAGCTAACTCCTTTTCTAAGCTAAGGGTAGCTAGCATTGCACACTGTTGATGCCACAGGGGAACAAAAGTGAGCCATTGATGCATTCAGGACTGAGCATTGAGATTTGAGACAGTTGTTAGTTTACAAATGAAGTTAGCTAAAAGTCAGCAAATGACTGGCTCCCAGCACAAAACAGCTCCAACACAAACTTAATATACCCCCATGAGCATGCATGAATCATGAGTTTATTTAACTTAATTTAAATTTGAATACGTATGTTTAAAACTTATGACGTTTATGTTTGAGTCTGTTTCATGCTGGAGACCAGTCTGTTTCATGCTAGTTACCTAACATAATTTGTTGATGTTAGGTAACTAAGCTAACAGCATGGATATATTATGAAAACTGGATACCAGACTCCAAAATGTTGTCTGTTCTTTTCAGTGGCAAGTTGCTCATTGGCCCATCAGCCAAAAAAGTTTCTTGCTCCTGAGACAGTCATTAGTGTAGAAGCACAAAACAGACTCCAACACAAACTTCACTAAGTTATTGAACCTTTAAATTATTTTATGTTATTTATTTTTGCTTTAATTTGTGAAATTTGTGAAACCGAAACTCTTTAAGTCTTCTCAACTTATTTTACTATAAATACGCAATAAGCTTTAGTAGCTCTGTAACTCCGCAGCTCCGCTCCTCTGGTGGTGCGGGGTGTCAGAATGGAGCGCACCGTGTGCTGCAGTCCGGGCATTGCTGAAGCGAAGCGGAGCGGAGGGCGGGGGGAGGAAGAGGAGTAGGAGGAGGATTGGTGGATTGGTGGATTTGAGGGCTCTCTGCTCCTGCGTTGTTTTTGCTTCCAGCTCTCAGCAGTCCGTCCGTCCGTCCTTCACTCACTCCGAGCGGGACTCCACTGTGCTTCTGTTGGCCTTCAGGTGAGTGTGTGAGCCCGAGCCGTGCACGGTGTTGTTTACCTCTGCTGCTGTTTCATTTCCAATCTGCACGGATTTGTTTCATTGTGTCCGCCGCTGGGGAAAGCATCACCACACACACATCCACGACGGCTGTGGCGGTGATGTGAGTGCCTCCACTCACTCATATGGACAGTTAAAGATGTGATTCTTTAAAGCTCCAGTGAAATGCACGCAGTGTTTATTTCAGCGGGTTGTTGTCGCACTCAGAAGCCGGGATTCGACCTCCTGTCCCCGGCTCCGTCCTTTCTTTTTGCTTCAACCCCCCCACAGCTCTCCATCGTGTTGTTGAACTTGTGTCGGTGTGTGCTTGTGTTTTGCTGAGGCGTTAGTGCGCCAGAGCTGCGTGTTATTGTTTTCTAGGTGCAGTTCTGCAGCTCCCTCTTTGCATTTCTGCCTTTTTTTTGGTCTCAGATAATGGAGTTTTTTTCCCTCTGTCTGCCAGATGGAGGTGGTGGTGCAGGCGTGGTCGGCTCTGCTGACCTCAGCCTCAGAGCCTCAGATCAAAAACACTTGAATATTCCTTTAATATTCCCATAGAAACTGTGAGTGACTCTGCAGTGACCTACTCTGCACTTTATGGTACATTTATGTTGTCTTGGCATCCTATTACTGTAGGACCTAAAAACCAAACAACCCAAAAAATCTGAGTTTCACTTAATGTTTCAGATTCTGTGGCACTTCCTTGTCATTTAGCAGCATTAACCTACTCAGAAATGCATTTAGCCTCATCATGTGGCTGTAAATAATCACGGTAGTGCACTCTTGTTTGGTTTTGAGCAGTTTTCTCTCGAGTATGACTCAGCTTTAGTGTGTTTTTCTTTCACACATTCGGTCATTGTAGCTGTCCTGTGACAGTAAATGCTGCTGCTTTGAGGCCTTTTTTTGCGCAGACCCTGTTTCAAATCCTGTAGAGCAATTATGTAATCAGATACAGGCTGGGCTGCTGCTTTCTCTCCTCCCTCCCTTCCCTTCTCCATTTCTTTCCCCTCTTCGTCCCTTTCTCTCCTCCTCGCCCTTTTCTCTGAACTCCTCTTTAACCTCCTTTTTTCTCTTCTCTCATTCTTTCCCCCCTTCTCATTTCCTGTGAATTCTCTTTTTTGTTATCTAATCATTACCTCAGTTTTTCCCCCTTATCATTTCCTCCCTCTGTGAGTCCCCCCTCTCCTCTCCTCTCCTCTCGTCTTCTCTTCTACTTCTTCTTGTTCTTCTCCTTCCCCCACCCTCGTTTATTTCTTTGATGCAACAACTGGGAAACATTTGGCAACTTGTTGACCGGAGCCTTTAAGATGTCACAGTTAGGTGTCAATTTGATGCCTTTTTCCTCACCTCGTCCTACTGCAAACTGGATAAAAAGGACTTTACACTGGCTGACTCTGCTTCAGAGGATGAATATCTGTAGTGAAAGGGGTTGGAATTAAGGAGTTTGGTGCACAGAAAGGTCAAAAGTCAAGAATTCATAGCTGCTCACTGTTGGGTGTCCAGCTGAAGGACACTGTGTTGAAGGAACAAAGCATTTACTCACTAAAATATTATTTGGTTTGACCAAACCCTAATATATTGAGCTAATTATAATACAAGAAACAAACTGGAAACTTTCCAGTTTGAGTAAATGACTGAACATTTTACTTGTCCCAAAAGTTATACGGAAATCAAAAATGTATTTTGCATGTTTTATCAATCTACTGAGGTCTAAAGTATGACAACTTTTGAAGTGAAGTAAAAAATCTTCACAAAATGGGTTTATGTTGAATGAAGAAAACAAAAGAAGAGCAGTCATAAAAATCCCTTACATCACAGCCAAATCAGATTTCTACTGACGCTGATGTCAGCTTTCAGAACCTGCAGTTCTGCTGTTTTCAGATTTGTTTTCACCCACAGTCTGTATGTACAGATGGATGACAGGGCAGTAGGGCTGGGGAATATATTAACTTAATTCAATGAATCAAGTTTTTGCTTTTTAAACAATGCCTAAATTGAGATTGGTGCTTCCTTTCATGCTCAACAAAATGCAACCTGTTACTTTTGTTTTATATTGATTGTGACTGTTTGAATTTCCATTTCTCCAGTCTTATCAGTGGAGCTTTATTTACTAAGTTATTTTGATTAGGTAACAAGTAGAACACATTGACTCCCTCGCAAGTTCTGCTTTTTGTTTTGTTAATATTGCACATATACATAGTAAAGATTTAATAAATAAACTATTTTTGAAACACTGAACATTTTTTAGACGCATATTGCCCAGTCCTACAGGACACCTCCCCTAAAACAGGTCAACATACTGTATGTCAGTTGCCTGGCCCCGCCCCCTCAGTGTTAGTCAATGAGACAACTAGAAATGGCAAATCATGTCCCAAAGGTAATCTCTGTCATTTTTGGATAGATTTCTTCTAGTGTCCATCTTTCTGATCAGTTGTTAATAAGTTGTTTGATTATATAAAAATGACTGATTGACGGTCGTAATGACCAATCAAATTGGAGCTGGATTCTGCACTCCTAAATGGTGGCCATTCTTTCCAATAGAAAGTTGCTCATTGTCACATAGGGCCAGAAAATGTTTTTGCTTGTTGGTTTACTTGTATGTGCGTATGTGGACCAGTGTTTCACTCACTGACCACGCCTGTGCTGTCCTGCTTGGCCAATGGCTGCACAGACTGGACACTGGTCTATCATTGTGGTCTATGGGGTAAATTCTTTTTGGGCTGCGGGGGGTTTCTTTTGCTGGGGTGAATTGGCAATATGTCTGAATGGCTGCAATGCATCAGCTCTCATCTGTACTCTGGCTGCAAAATGCATCACAGAAGCAACATGGCATCTCCCTTAACTGTAATATTTTGGCTTTGCGTTCCTGTAGTGTCAGAAAGCAGTGTCACCGTGTCCATCTTTATATACTGTTACATGCATGTGCAGATCCCTACTTACTTTCACATCATGATGTAATGGAGCAGAATAAATCAGCTATAAATGAATGTTTTAACATACAACCTAAACATACTAAACATGGGTAGAATCCATGTCTTGAATGATAAGTGAACTGAACTGTAGGACACGCTTCTGGTCTTAAAATCCAGCACACCTGCCTACAAACAGCATACATGGTGATCTGCTGTTTATTTTTTACAGCTCTTTAATTTAAATTGAGCGAAGCCAAAAAAACATGGGAGGAGACCGGAAGTCATGGGGTTTTATGGGAAATGTGGTTCTAATTTGGATGAATGCAAAATGCTCTACGCAGCACCTATAAAACTCTCAAATGACTTGGAGGCATTTGCAGGTTAGTTTCCATTGGTTTCTAGTTTATAATTAATTTTATTTATCAGACTGTTTGCAGTGTATCTCAGATGTTTGGTCTGTTTCCATCAGCAGGTTTGAGTTGTACTCATAAATGATCCACAGGGACATTTTAAGTGGAAGGAAACGCTGCTTCTCGGTGCCTTTTGGCTGCAAGTCAGGCTTTTTCTTTTCCTTTTTTTCCACTCTTCACCGGTGGCAGCAGTGGGGATGATGATGCAGGTTTGCCTCAGCCCCGCTGCTTTGATGCAATGAGGAGATCTGAGCTGTAAATCAGCAGTTCTGCTGCAGAGTCTCGCAATGCGAGCCGAGTTGTGAGCTTTCATCATCCTAATACCAGGCTAATATTAAACTTCAACTCACTGCAGGAGAGGAGGCTGAGCAGGAAGACGGAGAGGATTTATACTGATTACATAACAAATTCTTAGTAATATACTAGCAGATGAACCTGCACATGCACTTTATTTTACAATCAGAGAGATGTTCAACAAACAGGACAATTAAAGCTGAACATATTTGGTCAGATTCTCCATCTTCTTGACCATTTCTGTGACTTGACAGTTGATTCAAGTCTAAAGTTGTTTACTGCTTTCTCTTTTTTGTAGAACATAAAACTACAAAAGTTTTTTTGTCACATTTCCATCCATATTTCCTTTTTGAATTCCACCTTTGAACACCTTTTTTTTTTTGCACAAACTGAAAATGTACATAAAATCTGGTCAAGAGTACCACACACAGGGTTTTATTAAAATATCCAACATGATATGAAAAACATGGGTTAAATTGAAGCTGTTTCCCAAATTGTGATTCTTGTTTTCAAATTGAAACAAATGGGAATAAAATCTTTCTTTTTATCCTTTTGAAAACAGCATGGAGTTCTCATTGATTCTGTGTTTGACCAGTTATCGTTCAGAGAAACTGGTCTGCAGCGTTGTAGTGTTTGGGATCGGTCCTGGTCTCAAAACCGGTCTCGACCACTTTTTGAAGGTCTCTGTCTTGTGTATCTCGTCTGGCCTTGACTTGGTTTCAACCCCTCAAAGTCTTGATCTGGTCTCAGTCTGGGTACTTTCTGGTCTTGGTCATGACATCTCTGTTTAGGTGGTCTTGACTACTGTAACATTACTGTCTTAAAAATGTGCTAATATTAACCCCCTGTCTCCAGACTTCTGAAACAAAAACTCACAGGTGGGTTTTGAAAAACCTCGAAGGTCATTTAAAACCACTTTCAGAAACAGAAGTGCGACTTAGGAAAACTTTAAAATATGTCAGTTTGACTCAAGTCCCAAAACCAAGTACTGACTGGTCCAGGCTTTGTCATGAATGGCTTTATTTTGACTCAGTTTCTACCTTTTTACGTTTGTCTTTCTGTCTGTCTCTGTTTATTTTTCAAGTGTCTCTGTCTCGTTCCACCTGTCTTGTAAATAGACCTGTGAGTGTGTCGCTGTATTAATTAGTGCATTAGTCTGTTGACAGACTGTGTGTCTGTGACGTCGGCGTGTTTGCTTGGGGGGGTGGGCGGCGGATGATGGTGGTCCAGCTTATTGTCAGGACTGGGTAAAAGCGCCGCAGTCAAGCAATCACAAACACCATAAAGGAAGAAAAGGAAGCTTTGATCCACCTGAGTGTGCACACTCACAGTGATTCTAACAGGAACCACTGAATGGAGACTGATGGAAAGAAGACCAAAGTGAGAGACAGACAGATCCACAAATCACCTATGCCATTCAGCCTGTCCAGATAGGCCGTTTACTTATGTATGTCACATTTTGAATGTGCTCCAAAACATGATGTAATTTACATGTTGTTTTCTTTTAGTAGGGCTGTCACAATAATGACATTTTAGTTCATGAATAATTTTCATAGAAACTTGTGATACTGTATAATTGTCTTTTTCTGTTCATTGCGTGTCAACAGTAAGGTTGTGTGATCTGGCCAAAGATGTTATCAAGAGAAAAATCAGTCGATATTGATAGTTATGATAAATATCAAACCATTATTACTTTGAAGTTGAAGGCTGAGTTTTTCCTGAGTGGAAGTTGAAGAAACCAGATGGATATTAGTAGTTTTAAATTATTCATTAAAGATGAAGCAAGATGAAAACGATGTAAAAGACACAACAATATAGAAACCACATAAAGGACGTAACAAGAAAGAGACTTGTCATGAATGGGGAAATTAGCTGTATAGACCGACACCATTGTTCGTACCACGCTGTGAACATGTTAATTTCTGCTGTAAAGTTGGAAATGTTAACATGGGGGTCTATTGGCTTCATTTTTCATGTATGAAATAAATTCATGCAAAAACTTTAAAATTCTATTACTATTAAATTCTGTGGGACCTTGCAAACTTCTATAGCTCCACTCAAAATATTTTCTTCTAGTTTTGAATGTTTTAAGTCTGACCTTTTTCGTCATTATTGTAAGTCTTTTGTATGTGCACTCTAAGCCTCACCAGTTGTTCATTTCTCACTGGATTGGGTTGAAATTTGCCCTGAACGTCCAAGAAACCCTAACAGTTTTTTATGAAACAACCCAATCGTACTGAGATTATGATAAGCTGTGAAAATGAAACCTGAGAAGAGAAATCTGAGAAGCGGCACAGTTCTTACATTTTTGCTCTTCAGGGTTGAAATGCTGAATATGTGGTGGATTGTCCCTTTAAGAAGCAGTGCTGTGAGGTGTCATATTTTCAGAAAGGAGGCCAGTCGTCAGTGTTGGCTCTGTCCTCTGTTAATTCTCTTTGCTTTCTCCTTCTGTTCCTTTCTTGCATATCTCCTTTTATGCTTTCCTCACCTCCTTATCCCCTTCCATCCATCCTTCCTCTCCTGTTCTTCACCTTAATCCTGTCATCCCCTTGACATTAAATAAAGTGAAACTGAAATCACAGCACTGCTAGAATATTTCAGGGGTTTTACTTGAAGGCAGACAGCTCGGGTTTATTCCTCCCTCCTCCTTCAAGACTCTGAGGCTTAAACTTTAAGCTGCAGGAGTTTGGATGGAGGAGGAGGAGGAGGATTCTCTGGTTTGAGGAGTAAAGCAGGCTTGAGGAGAGACGAGAGCCGACGGCAAACTGGACCTTTCAGTTTCAGATGCAAGAAAACCCCACCCTAGACTGTAGAACCCTATAGAGCCCCATGTTAAAATGCCCAACAAGACCTGTCACAATTATTACATAATCTCCATATCAGACATCATAGCGGTGATAGCGGAAGATTAATTGTCTGTCTATTCCAATTAGAAGCTATCGCTATGATATTGGCCTTCAAAAATCCAATGTTGGGCCTCATTCATTGATTAATCTAGTAATGGCTTCATGTGTTCATATGTGATTTTCAGAAAAGTAGTACATGACATATACATTAATTAATACATTTTTAATAATAATGATTTAATTATGTCTTCCCCATGCTGGCGTGTATGAGGAGGTACAGTAGAGGATGTCAGGAGGCATAGCTGGTTGAAGGCACAAACTTAGGTGGGAACTGATGAGAGAAAGTACAGGAGTAAGGAGGACAGGAGTTAACCAGCTGAAAAATGCTCCCTGGAAGAAGGGAAGAGGACCGAGGGAGGAATGTTCTGGAAAATGTCCAGCTGATAGGAAGTGGGGCAGTGCGACAGAGAGGAGGGAAGGCAGGAAGGAGTGAACGAGGAGGAGGAGGGACATTTTTTTTCTTTTTTTCCCAGCGGTGAGGCTTTGACTAAATATAGAGAGCCGAACCTTAGTTTTCAACACGCTGCAGGTTCTGGAGTGTCCTCCAACCTGATCGACCATCTGATACGTCCAAGGGGCAAAGATCTCGTCTCCAAAGAGAGGCCAGCGAAGAAGTATCTTAAAGAGTAGTTCCACGGTCGGCCACTAGATGCTGTTCCAAAAAGGCCTGACTCCCATAGACTTACATTGAACTCCATTAATAAGATGTTAGGGCGAATAGAAGCTTTGATGTCTACTGTTTCGGGCTTTGACTGACAGGTGTGATTGACAGGACTTTCAGAGCTTCTGTTTATCAAATAATTTTTTTTTTTTTGGGAGTTGAATAGTGGTTCAGCTGCAAGCAGTGATTTTGCCAAAAGATCATCTGACCATCTTTGGAATTTGAATTAAGATCCACGATCTGTATCACAGTTCTGTTGTAAAATGTAGGCTAGTTGCAACTACACTATTACCCGTTTTCCTGGGGTTTTCTGGAGGCTTAGGCAGTGGTGTCAGTCAAAGCTTTTTGTTGTTATCTGACTGAAACCTCTGCTGATTAAAGCTCTGCTCACTGACCTTTCGCTCACTATGGCCACATTTTCCTAGAGATACAGTGTTTCCTATAAAATAGCTAGACTGCAGCGGCCTGCAGCAGTCGAATTCATCCCGCCACAGTTTTGTAATGAACTGAAAATAATTTAACACTTCACAAGATCTCTGAAGGTTGTGTGCAACGCATCTGTGTTAAACTCTAAGCTTACTGTTCATCTGAGTTCAACAGACACTATTACACAAAATGTAATCTTTGGAGTGCAAGAGGAATTAAAGATTGAGCCGTCTGTTTAGTTGTAAGTAAATTCAGATTTAAAGTAAAAAGCTTTTTAACATTCTTCTTCTTTCCTCTGTGAAATGTTTGTGTGGGAAACGTACCTAGAGATCAGTGAGTCTTGGCATGTTTGAGCTGTCGGTTCTGCTTCTTTTCAGTCTTTTTGTGTGCGCGTGTGTGCACATGTGTGTGTTTTGTTTTTTTTTTGGCTTTTTTTTTGGGTTATATGGGGGTGAACCACTTTGACCTCAGCAGGGGTCAAGCACACACGAAGCCATTTGTTCTTCTTTTCTACAACCATTTACTGTAATTGTCTCTGAGGTGTTGAAAGCCTCAGATTCTGCGACTAAACATCCAAGCGTTAATTTTCTCCTTAATTCTTAGTGATATTGGCCTTAAATTATTGATGATATATATCCTTTATTCCCTCTACTGTCTGCTATTGTGCATGGTATATTAATATTTTTGTGTCTGTATCTTTTAGATTGTAAAGAATTTGCATCGTTATCTATAAACTTTTTTTTGTCAATTCCATGTTTTTGACTCGAGTACCGTTTTTAGGTAGACCAGTAGTTTGTTTTTTCTATGTATTGTATTTGTGTGTGCGTGTGTCGATATGTGGTGAGCCATCATAGGATAAATAAAGCTGAGTTGTTTCAAAGTGATCGTGAAGGGCGATTAGCTCGTAAAGTTTGATGTAAATTTCCATCGGACTAAATGAAAGCACATAAGCTGCAGTTACACACCCTGTGGTGTCTCATGAATAAAATATGTGAACAGAGTGTTTATGAAGCTTCTGTGTTAATTTGCAGCAGAACATTTTCTTTCTTTTTTTTTTCCATTTGTACATTTCCAAAAAGGGTCTCTCCTCTGATTCGTCCGATTATTTCCCGATGGATGCAGGCAGCGGAAAAAATGCATCAAGTGAATGTGAGGAAAAACAGCTTGTGATATGACTAAGGAGATGTTTTCAATGGAGTTTGACTTTCTGTCTGAATCAAAGCCCAACCAGGGCGCTGCAGTTCGAACTGCTTCCTAATTAGTTTTACAGATGGTTGATGAGGCAGCAGAACGATCTCACAACAGACAGGATTTCACTCCATCAGGTTTTCCACCTCTTCAGCTTTAACAGCAGCTCTTGTAATGACTTCATCTTGTTTATCTTGATGCACCAACTATTTACATTTGCACAAAAAAACCAAGGACAGAACCAATAAAATCAGCAGAAACACACTTTCCTGGTATTGTTTGTACTGTGTTTTTGTAATTTGCACATTTGGGTAGGAAGAAGAGTCATACCAGTGTAAAAAAAAATAAAATAAAAATCTTCAGTTTTACTCTCGTATTGAAGAATAATAGTTCTTAATTACGTATCTCACAACTGTTAATAGAGATGTGAATGTCCTGCACAACAATTATTACAATATTGCCTTGTCTGATAAATCATAAACTGTTAAGAGTTAAAGCAGAAATATGTTCTCAAATAAGCCCAAACTAGATCAGTTGATACATGTCACCGACACCAAAACGGCCACTACATATTTCACCTTGTTCTTAGAGAGGGAGGTGAAAATGTATTAAAAGAGGTGAAAGTGACCACAAGTCTGGTCATGTTGAAGCTCTAGAGACGTCTTCAGCAGCTCTGAGCAGCTTGTGGAGGAGAAAGTTGCCATGACGTCACGTTTGTGACTTTCAGTTGTGTTGTCTTTATATTTATGTATTTTCACAGTCTGATACTTCAACAGTTTGACAACAAACTGCGACTTTCTGCACTCGTAAAATTATCTTTAAACTGACAAACATATGTCTAAAAGATAGTATGATTCAAATGGAATCAAAAAATGACTTGTCTCTCACTTTTGACTGTAATACAGTTTCAAGGTAGGTCCCTTGGGGAACGACTGGAAGGGGCAGGACTTCACCTCTATAATGAACAAGAACAACAGTGTGGCCGTAGCTAAATGCTATTCACATACTGGCCAAATTATTCCAGCAGATGAATCTTATCACAATTCTGCAAAATAATTGCGTTTAGCTCAAATAGTAATTGCGATAAGCTGGTTATGTAAGAACTGTAGCTGGCCTATATGCAACATCAACTGAGCTCTGGATACACACCACAGAAATACTACAGATGGTCTGCCCACATCTGGAGGCCTCAAACCATTTCATTTATTGGGTGTGTGTGGGAGTGTGTGGGACAGACAGAAACGCCTATGGCTACATGGAAATCAAATGTAATGGACTCCTGCTGAAGGTCAAAGCCGAGCGGCGTGTGTGTAATTCTACTGACCTGTATTCAACAAACTTTATATACTGAAACGTACTAAAATGATTTGCTGAGGTATGAGATCAGGTGTAAAAGTACGGATTGGTCAGCCAGTCAGAGACAACGGTCCATCCTTCATGTGCAGTGTGTTTCTGTGTGTGTTTGTTTAAATAATTGTGTTGTGTGTACACCCTGAGGCGTTGCTGTAAAAGCGAGGGTGGGGCTGACAGACAGAGACGCAGAGGAAATGAGTGATTAGCTGAAAGTGCAGCGCTGCCTCTGGGCTGAAGGCGCAATCTGACCGAGACCACATTCATATTTAAAGGTAACGTCCGTCCTTTAATGTGTGTTTCTGGTCATCTGTTGGAGTGCTTCCACAGTACCATGGATTTAGTGTTATAGCACAACAGTGTTTTTTTTTTTTCTTAGCTCCTTTTGTTTTATTGTACTGGGATTGTTAAAAAGTTTACACACCAACGAGGCAGATCAGGATTGAATTTTCAGCGTTGCTATGACAACAGAGGGGCTTACATCATTGACCTCCACCCTAGTCTTTTCAAGGGCGGAGCTGTAACACAAGCTGATGTCACCATATACTTGTGTGTGCGTGTGTGTGTGTGTGTGTGTGCGTGCACGCGCTGAGGTCATTCAGAGAAAATGAACCACATTTAAGCATAATCATATGTGAGAATTTCACTGCAGTAATTTATTAGTAATTAATAAAGAGAATATTTTAGAAAATGAAGTGTGGTATGAAGTTAAAACCTTTTTTTTTCTTCTTTTTTTTTACCAGAACTATTCTAAATGGCAAAATGATCGTTTGCTTTGATAGAGTCTATATTTGAAAACTTCTTTTGCTTAACTTTCCCATCTAGTTTCGATATATTTTCAAGGTGGAGTAAGCGATTCTAATCCAACATATAGAGGGACTATCTCCTTGTGATCTTCTAGCTGCTTGTTTTATGTGCACGCTGCACATGTCCCTGGTCTGTAAATGAGGACAAAAGTGGCTTGGACTGATCCACATGACACTACTCCAGCCAATCAGCAACAGGAGGACTGTATGTAGTATGCCATGCATATATTCAGACATAGCCTAGTTTTGATCATTTCTAACTTAGGACGGTGTTTATGAAATACTAATATTTAAAGGGTTGCACCAGCTGAAATGGTTCCCACTAGGGCTGGGTTATACGGCCAAAAATGTTGTCACGCTA
>JAPQRN010000008.1:24303866-24323751 GCA_037367275.1 Coranthus polyacanthus | reverse complement strand
GTGTTGTGTGTACAGACAATGATAACAGCGAATGCCAAGCATGACACAACATTAACATAGACAGGACGATATAGACATCAAGTGTATTTAATGTTGCCCAGCCGTAATTTGAACCAAGATTGATGGTTTTTTACATTGTATACATTTGATCTGATTAGTTGTGGTTTCAGATTAGGATTTTGCTAATGTGCTACATCCTGTCATCATGTGCTTTGTCTCCTGTACTGGACAGTGATTGGTTTGTAGATAGGTGTGAGTCTGATATTTCCTTTATTGTGTGAATGGGGAAAAAATGAATGAACAGATTAATTTCATCACCACTTTACTATTATTAAGTATTCTTATTTATGCTATCAAGGTTGTTATTTGTCAAAGCACTGCTCTTTCTGATGGCATCGTGGACCTGTTTTGCGGTGGCATCTCTCTTTCATCCTCTCAGAAAATACATTAGTTTGAGCTGATACATGTAACACAACAGTTTGGCCAATTTTTTGGCCCCCTTTTATCCCAGGGAAAGAAAGAAATCTATACAGAAAATTAACTGCAGAGTTTTAAAGTCTCTCAGGCCTTCATCACAATATCTTTGAATGAGCACAAATTAAATCATAAAAACGTTATCTGTTGTGTTATATTAAAGGTTGTTTGATGAACACCAGCCTCTGTCATCAATGAATATCCCCTTATTTGCCAATTGTTGATACCAATATTTGGTTGATACTATATCGATACATCCTTACGTACGTCATCTGACCATATTTCTCCTCCTCTCCGTTGTATAATGATTACATTGGGTTTGTATCCTCTGGTTGTGTAACTGTCAGGCTCAATTCCTACAGGCACTCATGCTTCTGCTGACGTTTGACCTCTGTGGTTAGATGTGATCACACATCACAGACTGAAGCAGAGTTAAAAACCCAGAAGAGACTCAGCAGCATGTTGTTAGTGACCACAGCATTACAGATAATTATTAGTAAGCTTAACCACTAAGTGAACCATGGTGCATTTTGTGAGTTTTAGCAAACAAAGAGTGAAATCAATGAAATGTTCTGGTTCATGTGTGACGTGATTAAACACCAGAAAACAGTTAAAATGTCAAAGGGACAGATATTTCATCCTTCCTGCTGTTAAAAGAGAGAGAAACCAGACAAGGTTAAGGCTGTATATGTGTGTCTTTCACCCATTTGTCCACTGATTGATCGGTGTAACCATAGCAACTGCTAACTGCATTAGCAGTTAACCTTCTTAGATAACCTAATTACACAGAGCAGAGATGCTGACTGTCTTGCACACCCTATAATGCTGTCAGACAGGATTAGCAAACATTTCTACTTGACTTCTCTGATATTTACTCCAGCACTTTCTCATCCAGCTGTTGTTTTTTTCTTTTAGATTTTTCCTTGACATATCGTGTGTCGATCGGGAAAGGCTTTCCTCGTCTCACGTCAGAAGAGCTTGGACTGCTTAGTCTCTGTGTGATTCACCCACAGGCGCTGTTCATGTGTCCGTTTGAGTTTGTCGTAACAGAGCTGACGCAGGGACGCTGTCATTTTACACATCACTGTCAGCAGCAGGAGACAACACTCACATAATAAAACTCAGCACAAAGATCAAAAAGGTCATGATGTGAGAGTGTTCAAACTGCTGATTGATTTCCTGCTTTTATCTCATCTCATCAAGCATTGTTCTATAGAAATGTAGCCATTTTACTCCAAGCCAATACTCAGCCTCATTAATAGAGCTGCAACAATTAGTCAAGTAAATGCGATGTATATCTGAAAACCACTATATGCTAGGCCTGCATGATATGAGGAAAATCTACAATGTGTGATGGTGATATGGCCTGCAATAAATAAACATAACTAAACTGACACCAATTAATGTGAGTGTAGCTGACAGTTAGCTGGAGCTTCACCTCATTGGTCAAATATTCACAAGCTGAGTGTTAATGTATGTTTTTTTCTGAGCGTTTTAAACCCATGTTGCAACATGGTTATCATGCAGGCTTATATTGAAGATTAGTACTTACATGTTAGAATAGAATAGAAATACTTGGTCTACTTTTTGTGTACCAAAGGCAGAATTTTTTTTTCGGCCAGCATATCCAAAACAATACAAAGAGAAAAGTAAGTCACGGCTTTGCTGAATTCTGATCTGTATAGCAGACCACTGCTATGAATGATAAATCATTTTTGTGCCATTATTTGTTGTCAAATGAATGACATCTGGGAATGGGAATGCATCACTGTCAAAGGGCTGTGGGACATTCTAGATGTAGTTCTTTGAGTGTTAATTTTTTGCTGGGAGATACAGGCTGGTGAGATGGCCACTACTCAAACCTGAGTGTTCCTAAAAGGAGGAGAAGGAAGTTGATTATTGTGCAGAACCTGCCTGAGATTCATCACATTTTTAGATTTCCTTCAGTATCAAAGTAATCCAGTGAGTGTAATGTGTAGACATTACACTGCACATTACACATTTATTAGGGGTTGCTAATAGATTAATAAATGTGCTAAAAGTAAGTCAAATATAAACGTACCTATCTGCCCATAACAAAACAGACTGTGAAGTAGTTTTTCACATTCACTACAGTCTTCATTTGACTGCTTGGACTGTATGTTTTAACGATGCCATTATTTCTACATTTGGGCTGTCTGTTTCCATGGTAACTTGTGTTCACCTGCTGTTTGCCTAAAAAAAACAAAACAATATGTACCTAAAGTGATCAACAGCTTCTGCAGTGCGACAGATCCAGTATGAGCTGTGCTGTTCAGACCTGAGCTCAGACTTTGCCGTCAGTGTTGGACTCTGTGGTTGTGAGCTGCCGTCAGCTGACAGCGGCGCTCAGCGTTTGACGGCGTCGGGTCAGATAAGTGGTGCTGCTGCCCTACATGGCTGTGTGCGGCCTACATACAGATCCACTGCAGAGAGCAGAGCGTGATGGATGACTAACTCAAGCAACCTGTCCTATATACCTCTACACCTGTTTGTGTGTGCTGCTCTTAAAGAACACTCCAGTGAAGTTTGAAGTGACCTTGAGCGGAGTTGACTTCTACAGGTGATTCTATAGTGATTATAAATCTGCAACAGGTGAGCAAGTGGGACAGCAACTGCAGAGAATGTTGATCCACTTGTACACATGTCAGAGTACATGTCAGAGTGTGGTCAATCATCACTTTTTATGGTCTCTGGACGCTGCAGAGTGGAACTCTCCACTGTCAAGAGTGATAGAGTGTCCCCTTCTGTTTCCTGAAGGCTCCTACAGACTGTGAGATTTCAGCAGTCTTACAAGTTTATTGCCAGCCACACTGTGTGACGTGGATCTAATAAACTCACGATTGCCCAGTTGCAATAGTGGTATTTATGTGTACAGAAAAAAAAAACACTAAGTCAAGGGGAAGGAAGCAAATGTGGATCTGGGTGTGACTTGGGGGTAAAGAGGCCAACTTGATGACAATTTTGCAGCTTGAGGTTTATTACTATTTTTAGAGACTTGGACATTTTTTGTTCAAACGTGCATTGTGATGTGTTCTGGAGCCCAAAAAAAGGGTATTTGGATCTAGAAGGCTGAATGTCAGTCACTCCATTGTTGTCTCCAGCAACGGTTCAATGCAACCGGAACTGTCGCTGGTCTCGGATGGATGAATTCATGGATGGATGGATGATGGATGGATAAATGTAGTCACATTGTGTTTACATAGGTCTAATTAGTGTAATTGGCCCCTAGCATGATGGCGCCGGCTTTGTTACAACTCGCACTATGCCTCGTACTCGGCTTTAAGAAGACACATGTCGCCCGGTGCATCGACACGGCTCACTGATGTGTTTTTCAATGGTTTTCTGACAACAGAGGAGCTTCACAACACAGACAAAGCCAGCCATTAAATCATTTAGGACATGTGTGTAACCATTAGTCTGTAGCTGAACGGATGGACATGATAAGCACTAATGTAATTTTACCATTTGTAACCACTTTAAGTCTGAATGTCAGCATCACAGGCTTCATAAAAGCCCTTTGTAAAGTCTTGTTCTTCTTCTTCCTGGTAATGTGACAATAAAGAAGCTCAGAGGTCACATGTCAAAGCCGCAGTGTTTGTATTAAATGTTGAGTTATGGATGAGAGCGTCATTGCAGTGTGCAGGCGTAGGAGACTGAACGCCGCTCGCCACTCAGGACTCGTTGGTTTTGGTTGCCATGGTGAACAATTGATACTCGAATTGCAAAATGGATCAAGATGTCTAAAAATATGGAGGAAAGAAGCCAGGCTGAGGTCCATCTGTCTTTCCATCTGTAAATTCATCTCGTACTCTCTGACAGAACGGTGTTCGTGTAACAATGAGGGAGGTCGTACAGAGCTGTGAAGACCACCTCAGAGATTCGACACTATCATACTGCATGGCTTTTTTTTCTTTTAGGCTTGTTTTGCTGCATTAGCATTATTTCAAAGGCAGACAAACTGACTCCCACCGTCAGTTTGTCTGCACCTGTAGTTCAGGAAAAAAAATCTATATATAACTTTTAAAAATGATATAACCCGACGCTCATTTGTGTTTTTAAACTATTTGTAAAAGACAAAACAAGCAGGGAATGAAATAAAAGATGAAACTGTGAAAAATGCAACAAGATGAAAAAGACCTAAACAATGTAACAAGTTGAAAACAATGTAGAAGACTGTTATTTGTGGTTTTAACTCTTCTTTATGGTCAGAACATGACAAATACTTCAGAGCATTTCACAAATCTAGAAATTGTCTAAAATCTAAAATTGTAAAACAACAAAACTGAGAATGTAAACAAAATAAACCCTTTAAGACAAAAGAAAAAACTATATAATGATAATATTTATTGTGATATAAAAATATATCTTGATAAATATTATTGTTTTACTGCGCAGCCCTGTTCAGAACAAAGTTGTTTAAATAATTGATTATAAATTGTAAAGTATAACATATGACTCTACAGTAAATGTCATTTGTGTACATTTCCGCAGTGAAACAAGTGTTGTTTTTTTAGTGGTTGGTTTCCTTCCACCGATTTTTCTCTGTCATATCAGATACACTGTGGACAGTGTGATTTGTAAAGGAAAGTGATTTTGTGTAAAGAAACGCCTTGTTCATTGTTTCCTCTTCAGTGTAAACTGTCTGTGTCATTTGGCTTCAGCGTCACTAAAGTTTTTCTTCTCTCTTGACGATCCAGCCGAGAGGCTTTGTGCCGCTGTCGGCCGCTTGACGAAGTGAGCTCCTACACAATGCATGCTGGGACGGCTGTAACCATGGAGATGTGTGGTTTAGACTCAGTAATGTCTGTCTTTCACTGCAAACTCAGAGAATGAAAACATGTAACATAAATTTACTGCAGAGAATTAAATATTTGACAAAGGTTATGGGGAATTTTTCACTCCAGCAACTGAAAACAAATTTGTGTTACATTTGCAGCATTAGTTGTCGTCGCCCTCACATCCTTTTGTCTTATAAAAGTGGAGCAAAACATGATGATGAAGTAAAAGTAAAGTAAAGTATGGATCTGACTGGCACGCTGCTCATATATCAAGAACCGTAACCATCCTTCAGTCCTGTGAAGACAAATGATGTTTAAATGAACATTTCCACGTCTTCTACAACAAATTCTGTAGCCTGTAGCTGCTTCTCTTCCATGGCAACAGCAGCTGGGGATCATGGGTATTGTAGTTAGCGCTGGCTGATGCAGCCAAAAATGTTATGATGAAAAGTTTCATATCTATCATCATCATTTCTTGCTGTCCCCTTGGAGACATAAGGCTTCAACAATCCTCTTCCTATGATGAAGTTTAATTTCACATAATGTCAAATCATTATTTATTTAATGTTTAAAGGTTTAAAGTTTTGGTCCTCATCGAAAGTTGAAGAAACTAGGTAGTTATTTGTGGTTGTAAATTATTCATAAAAGACGTAATGAGACAAAAACGACGTATAAGACGAGACAAATCCAAAATGATGTAAAAGACAAACCAAAATGAAAACAATATAAAAGATGTAATGAGACAAACTTGATATACATGACAAAACAAGATGAAACCGACGTCAAAGACATAAGCAGAGGAAAGAACACCGTCTCTGATTTCATGATTTGGTGCTGACAAGATTAATATTCAACCATATGAAAGCAATATATCAAGATTGTTACTTGTGCTTTTAAACTGTTCTTTAAGGTGAGAACATGACAAATCTAGATGTTGAACATTTTCTAAGTATTTTAGCCGAGAAGGAAAACAAAACCCACTAAACTGACAGCGAAAAGCTGGCTTGTCCTCGGTTTTTCGTTGCGAGAGCAACTGAATGAGATAAACGGAGAGTAGCGTTTGCAATTTAAGATCCTGCATTAGAGAGAGCTTTAATAGGAGCTGATTGTAGTGGAGGATGCTGGGAGGTGAGAGAGGTGGGAGGAGGACGTGGGAGAGCGAGAGGAGAGAAAAGATCCATCTGACGGTGAAGGGAAAGAATACATTTAAAAAAAGAAGAACATGAAATGAGCTGTGACTGGCCTCATGCATACAGACAAGCTGCATTCTGGGAAATACTGGAGCCCAGTGTCTTTAGAATAAGAAAGAAAATCAATGGACACCTACTTTATTAGCAAATGAATTGTTTAAAGTAAATATTTAGCTGAACCTGTTACTGGTTGCAGGGTGTTTTTCTTTAATGTAAGTGATTATGTTTTTACTGAACGATGAAATTAAGAAAACACAATCAGGAATATGACAAGATTAAATGATTAATTAACTTCCAAAAGCAATATTGTTCATAAAAACACTAGTAACAGTTGCTTTTTTCCATTATTTTCAATATTAATGTAAGTAAAATAGTTTCTTCTCCTGATCTGATCTTTATGACTGATTTGAAGACAATATCTCAGGAAGGCCTTGAAAGAATTTCTTCAAATTTGCCAGAATTTTATGATCAAAGTCAAAAAACTAATGATTTGACATTATCTGATATGAAGATAATGTCAAATCATTAGTTTTTAAGATTAAAGGCTGAGTTTTTGTCCTGAGTGAAAGTTGAAGAAACCAGGTGGTGATTTGTGGTTTTAAATTATTCACAGAAGACGTAACGAGATGAAAACGACGTATAAAGTGAAACAAAATGAAAGCATGAACGTGAAAGATGAATTGAGATGAAAACAACATAAAAGACAAAAACAATGTAATAGACAAAACAAGACAAACCCACACAAAACAAGATGGAAAAACAATATCAAAGACAAAAGAAGATGCAAAAGATGAAACAAGATGAAAAAATTGCTGTTCACATCCTTCTCCATGTGGACCAGAGTTAATATCCTCTTAACTAAAAAGCTTTAATTTCCCAGTATCAAGTTTCACATTCAAATGTCATCTTTTATTAATTGTCCAAAGCACCACATATATTATTTTACAAGACACAGCACATGGATGAAACTGTAACAATGCATCTATTGTCAGAATCTCTGCTGTCAATCATTGTACTGTTGTTTAATGATGCTGGAGGATGATTAGAGGCCTGAGCGACTTCTTCATCCTGTCCTCTCTCTCTATTTCTGTCTTTCCTGTTTTCAGACTCATTACTGTCTCTCTTCCGTTATCTCTGTGTCTGTCTGTGTCCTGCTATAAATATGGCCCTGTGGAGGAGGCTTCACCATACTGTGACTAACCAGTCATTTGTCTCTCCCTCTCTCTCCTCCTGTACCATATCTGCCAGTGCTCGCACGCCTGTCCTGGCCGTATATGACATCATCTGTTTGGTTGTGGTGTGTCCTCACGCTGCTGCAGTCCTGCATCTGTCTGCACAATCCCACTCTGCTGCAGTGAGCAGTTCAACAACAGGCCCGAAAACTGACACGTCATTTAAAGTATTATACTATTAAAAAAAAAATTAAAAACACTGACTCTTTAAAGGACCAGACTCACGTCTTTAAAGGACCAGTTTGGTGATTTTTCTATACTTTTGTTATTGTCAATAAATCCGTTGGAAAGATTAATAGCAGAGATTAATTTGTCAAAAGTCAAAAGTGTTGCCTTTGTTTTCATAAGGAGGAGACATGCCACCAAGTGCAGCTACAGCCAAACCAGGTTACAGATGCAGACACTACTGTAGGAGGAATTCATTACTGGTGCTGTTCCATATGTAGGATTATGGAACAGCACCTCAGCACCTCAGAACTAACCGAAAATATTGTAGCAAGTAGAGTCTCACCCTTAACAGTGTGACAACTTGTATCTCTATCACACACAGCCTTATTTTTGAAAACCGAGCAGAGTTTCTCATCTTCAGCCCTGTGCTTCAGCTTTGTGATTTACTGTGGTGTCACAGCTTCAGCTAAGGCTGTCTATGAAAGGTGGATAACAGCAGCTCCTTTAAAGTGACCAAAAACAGAAGTCCTGATGTCCATGTCCAACATGTCCTCATTTCAGCCAGCTGGGTGTATGTAGCTCCAGTTATGTGAGTGTGTCGTGAGGCTCATCTTTGACCTGTACCATAAAGTAAATTAGAAGCGCAAGTTGTGTTTTTACTAACTCACTGTCCAAACAAACAAAATTTAATCTTGACTTCTTTTTTTTCCCCCAGTGTTATGGACAATTTATGATTTGAATCAATTGTTTTCTGGCTACACTTCATGAACTAAGGACAAAACGTAATTCAACAATATTCTTAGTAGAAAAAAACCAAACGATATGACATATATTACTGGAGAATCACATTCACAATGAATATATTTCCAAGAAGCAAGTGGTTGCATTTTCTTTTTTTTGTTTGAGCAAGAAAGGGTTCAGTATATTGCACAGACCTACTACATCAGTAGCGACTGCTGGTAGCGAAACAACTAACAGACACATGAAACAATGCAAATCATACACAAACAAACACGACTGAAACACTGTCTTGAAAGTCTCTTTTTGGTCTGGAAAAATAAAAAAATTCTGTCCAATTTGTTCATTTTTTTTTCTAATCTTTCCTTACTGGGCACCATCTCTCATACCACACATTGAGGCCCCTCCTCTGCACTTTGGTGAAAACATTTTTTTTTTTTTTTGCATGAATATTGCTTTCCAACCCCAGTTTGGGAAAAGCAGTTCTAATGTTTTGTCAGTTTGTTTTGTTTGGCATAAGACCAACTGCACCAGTTTTCATGAAACTTAGTGGAAGGGTTGATCATGGACCAAGAATGTCATTAAATGTTGAGTCCTGTGATCCAGTCCAATACCCTGTCTTTGCAACAATTTTAAAAAGTCCAGGATTCATCCAATTTTATGGATGTCCTCCAAAATATCAGGGGTTTGTCCTTGGTTCAAAAGTTTTCCTGAAAATTGGTGCAGTACCTTTGTGTAATCCTGCTGACAGACAAACAAGCCAAAGAAGGGTGAAAACATAACCTCCTTGACAGAGGTAATAAATGAAGTTGAAATAGCTCTGGAGCTACAAAAGGCCTTGTCCACAGAGACCTGTACGCGGTTTCTAATAAATGCATAATCAATATCAGAGATGATCCGCTAACGAAAATCAGTCTCAGCCCTAACAGAAGCTGCATAATGAAACCAGCATCTCTCTCTCTCTCTCTCTCTCTCTCTGTGCTGTTGGTGTTGTCTCTCGCCCTCCTCGCTCATCTCTCTGTCCTGCCATGACACACTTTCTAAAAACTGTGTGTGTCTGTTGCCATGGCTCTGTGGTGTGTATGTGTTGGTGCGCTTCATCACTTTTGCGTGAGTGCACATTGTGTTATCTTCACTAAGGCAACACACAGACACACACAGATGCGCACGCTGGCAGGGTCCCAGTTGCATCGTATTTTTAGCATAGCAACACAAGTAGCAGCGGCCTGACTGGTTGGTTGGTGAGCTGCAGTGGATGTCAGTGCACACTCTATCACTGTGGATCTGCATCTGTTAAGACTAATGGCAGATTTTCTTCGAAGGAGTAAATTACCCAAGTGGTCAAGTCAGACCTCAGTGGGCAGAGCCAGAGGACACTGATGTGATGGTGGAGTGCGGAGTTTGAATTTTGTTGGAAGGCTTTGGATTCACTGTTGCGAGAATGCAGATGATTAAGAGGGAGCCTAGAGCTGGAACGATGAATTACCTTCATTCTAGATTAATGTGCAGATTATTTTCTGGATGAATCGTTTCCTCTATACAAGGTAAAAACAGTGAAAAGGCTCCTGGTAATCTCTTACAGCTCAAAGTGACATCTTAACCAACCAACAGTCCTAAACCTAATCACTCAGTCAATGGTTGACTCTCTGGAAGGAAACTGGACAAATCAGCACATTTGAGAAGCAAACGTTTCTCACTTTTAATGGAAAATCACTGAAACCATTAGTCCATTACCATCACAATGAAAAGTTTTGAGAATATTCTCTTTTGCCTGGAAGTTATCAGCCCAGTCTGGTAGACGTAGGATGTGTGGTAGGTGTGGGTTGGATTGTTTTTAT
Source organism: Coranthus polyacanthus (assembly GCA_037367275.1). Classification (NCBI taxonomy): domain Eukaryota; kingdom Metazoa; phylum Chordata; class Actinopteri; order Kurtiformes; family Apogonidae; genus Coranthus; species Coranthus polyacanthus. Next base: position 24,313,312 of record JAPQRN010000008.1, on the reverse strand, counting down.
CTTGTGTATTGTATCTTACACATTCCACCAATGCAAACCTAGTGCTAGCTTTGCTCTTGTGTTACGACTAGTTCATAGTTGGTTCAACTTTCAACTAAGAACCGGTTTGATTTTCTACAGGCTAGAGACATCATTGCATCACTGTGCGTTAGTAGGTGAACCAATGCAGTGTCAGAAAGTAGGATGCTAACGTTAGCTATTGTTACCAATCTGACTCAGCTAAGACTACCCATGCAAGCATAGCTGCTAGTTTCTTCACAATGTTACGACGTCAAACATAAAATTAATGTTACAAACTTAGCAGTGCTTTGGCTGTCGAAATGCAAAGAACTGTTTTGAGATGAGGCACTGCCTTCGAAGTAGCCCTCAACCTGTCATGGTAAAAAAAGGGGAATAGTGGGCAACAACCAGCACCCCGCGATGTCCCAACAGAAGGACTAGCATAGCACGAAGTTCTGTCATTAATGTGACCAATAGCAGTAGAGAGCACTGTATCATGCACAACTGTACACATGTCGATGCACTTCAAGTTTTCTTTGAAGGATTGACAGCCCATACTGTCGTCCTCATGCAACCCATTCACACACACTCTAGTGAAACAGTCATTGGGAGCAACTTGCTCAAGGAACCTGGATTAACACCGAATTCTGTGACACTAGTAGGTGCTGTAGGCTTAGGGTTAGGGGTTCAGTGAACAGATCTCATCTTAATTTGCAGCAAGAACGACATCCACCAGGTGAGATAAACAAACATGACTGTGGATGGACATGCTTGGACTGAGATCTGCCCTGTCTCGTCAGTCCATCTGTCTGTCTGTCAGTCAGGGTTCATCAGTCTTACTGCTGTGGTGTTTTTGTGCCGAGTCACGGTGCTCGTCTGCAGAATCCAAACAGACTCATTGCGCTGAGTTGTGCTGCTGACTCGCTGCTCTCTATTTACCTTCTCAGTTTATTCCAACTCCCTCGGTGACAGCGAACACAACGGCTGCATTTTAACACGACAGTCAATACATGACAATGCTGCACTTGTGTCTAACAGCAACTTTTAAACCACTGCGGGGAAGAAAATCAATGAAAATCTCATTTATCTTTGCCTTTTTTGTGCTTTTTAACTCAGGTTTGCTGCTAAAATCAGTAATAGTTAAGTCATTCTAATGAATACATTGCTGTTCTTTGAACACTGATATGTTTCACAATTTGAGGTGCTTAAATTTGGATAACTTTAATAAATGTTTGTACAGGAAACTGTTTAAACTCCACATAGTGCAGCATTTAAGGTTGGTTGTTCATGTCAATGAATGATTACAGGAATCTAACAAAACCTATAAACATTGAAAAAACACTGACAATTTGAGCTTAATTATCTCTGTGGCAGAAACACAACAGAACCTGTCCGATTGGAGAGTTGAACACCTTCAAGCGTCAGTGTGGGTTTTGTAGTATCAAGTTGTGAACAGCAGGGGGGAGACTTCTCTCAGTTTTGACATGGACCTGAAGGGAGCGCAGCAGAAAGCGCTCCAGCAGTAGCCAATCACACTACAGAGTGTGGTCACATGACGTTGTAAACACAGCAGACTGCAGCTGCTCTGTGATGCATTTGATCATTTTACAGTTCAGACATTCCACATTGTTTGTTTTCTTTACTCTAATACTCCCTATTTCCTGACATTTTTGAGATCAAATAACCAGCCAGTGAGTAATATAAATAAAAATAAAACAATTTGCATTGTTTGATTACGACAGATTTTAATCAAAGTTAACGTTAGTGACCAGAGTAATAGCACCTCCTTCCTCAGTTGTAATCAACTGGTGCAGAGTTCCAGGCATTTAAGTTCAAGAGGATTGTGGGTCAACGACTTACCCGACCTACGTGTGAATTGCTGGAGTCAGGTGTGGATGGGTGATAAAGTTCCTGGTGAGGAATGTCAGGACTGCAATGTAGGCAGTGCTGTATACCATCTCGTCTGTTGAGGGAGCTCATTCCTCACAAGCTCCTCAATGAGCAGACCTCTCTTAGATAACAGGTGAAACATCTCAACATAAAAGAAGTCCAGTTTCCTTCTGGTTATGTGCCTAAGATTCACCATGACCTGCATGACTGAGAAATCTCCATACGTCTTACTAGGCAGGTTTCCATCCAAATGTATCGCGTTTCCATCCCTAGTGGATATTATTCTGTGAATATTAACAGCTGATTCATCATCATCACCACCCATCTATTCATGTCTTCTCATCTTGTTGCATCTTTTACAAACATTTTAAAGCCACAAATATCCATCTTGGAGAGAAATGGTGATACAAGATTTATTGTGGTAATTATCTATATCGACTGATGATAGCATTTGTGGTCGTATCGCCCAGGCCTATATTGACATATCAGCAATGTTAGACATAACCCTTATGGAAGTGGCTGCTGGTTATCTCCTCCAGCCCAAAGTTACATCTTCAGAGAACATTTTCCACCAACCACGACTTTTTTGTGTAGAAGTCTGACCTCCACTGATCTCATCTCTGTCCTGTCTCTCTTGTGGTTTCTGCAGGATTAGGACGAGCCCGTCGGCCTGCCAGTCAGAGCCGGTCTGAGCGTGACTGCCGGTGTTTGAGGGTCCCGGTCCCTGATCAGCAGCAGGTGAAAGGAGTGGGAATCAGCAGCGGCGGAGGGGAGGGAGTCGCATCGAGGTCAAGATGACGTCGGTTGCGGCAGAATACGAACACATGGAGATCCAGCAGCAGTACAATGACGGCGTCAACAACCGCTGGGATGCCGACGACTGGGACAACGAGAACAGCTCGGCTCGCCTGTTCGAACGGTCACGCATCAAAGCCCTTGCAGGTAAGACCACACGTGACGGGAAGAGAGGTTCGCTATCTGCTGGGATGTCTAGCTCATCTGAAGCAAAATTTGTTAAAAGCCTCAATGCATCGCAAAAAAGGTTTTTCCATTCCCTTGAGGTAGTTTTTGCCTTCTTTTGGAAAACTGTAAATAGGGGGAATAAAGGGAAATGGAAACACCTTTATTGAATCAATTCTGACATAGCGAACATTTAACTCATGGGATTGATCAGCTGACTGATCAGCTGTTTGTGACATCTTGAAGGATATACTGGTAAAGCATAAAAACATGTCTGGTCTCATCAGGTGTGGACTGATGAGGAGACCAAATTATTCCTGTGTCTATCTATGGAAAAGTAACAGGATGCTCTACTTCTTCTTCTCTGTTTATTAGAGCTGTGTGTAACGTAGCCTACAGCGCCACCTGCTGACCACATGACAGCCTAGTTTACTCACTCATTTGTGCCACTTTTCAAAAGTTTGATATTTTATGGAAACACACCTGAGTGTCATCGCCTCATAATTAAAATGTTTTTCTTGTTGAATATCCTGGAGACTGAAAGTAGTTTTTGCTTTTTATTTTTTTATTCAGAGTTAAACCACTCTTGTCACTCTCTCTTAGTGCCTATTAGTGCTGATTAGCTGATTATTACTCGTGTGTGTGTGTGTGTGTGTGTGTGTGTGTGTGTAAGTAACTGTACTCTCTCTCATCCTGCTGTTTTTAACCTGATGGCCCACTGCTTCAGTACTGTCTCACTTCACTAAATAATTCACACCAGTGTTAAATATGCACGAGGAGGCTGATGGACTGTGTGTGTGTGTGAGCTCTTAAAGGTAAGAGGGCGGGGCTTGTGTTTCCTACTGTCTGGTGGGTTTTTCAGTTCATTCAAACACCCGTCACTTCAGACTCACAGTGAAGTCTGAAAACTGATGCGGAGACTTGAACATACACTTCTACTTCTATGTATGTGTGTGTGTGTGTGTGTATGCGACGCCTCCATATGATATCCCAGGAAACACAAAACCAGCGGTCACCATGGAAACACAGGCAGATCTGCTTACAGTGAAGCAGAGACAGAAGGAGTGTGTGTGTTCAGTGTGGGAGGACGTCTTGACGTGTGTGTGTGTGTATGTGTGGTGTGCATATTTCCTCATCAGTCTGAAATAGTCTATTTATGGTGTTTCTACTGTATGTTACTGTTTGACTTTCGTACAAAGTCAAATTCATTGTCAGTGAATGATTTCCTTATTTTCTTGATTAATCAGTAAATTGACTAGTCCATAAAATGTGTTTTATTTGAATTGTGTATTAATGTAGTTTTTCTTTATGATTTTATTAATTGTGTTTTTATTTAAATGTATTATTAATAGTGTTGTTTATTAGTTTATTAGTTTTGGTTTTTATTAAATTTTATAAAGGTATTTTTATTTTATTTATTGTTTTTTATTTTGCGTATTTGCGTATATATATATATATATATATATATAGTTGTCCATTTAAAGTTTTCCATCAACTGATCAGTTCATTTTTCAGTTTTGGTCTTATCTTCATTTGTCGATGTTCAGAGACTGTGTACTTCAGTTTATTGTGTGTTTTGTGGACTTAACGCCTCAGTGTGTGATCATTGAAGTGATGCTTATCGACCTGTTGGACCTTGGCTGCATCCCTGAAGCTGTTTCTGGAAACTGGTCGTTTTCCATCGGAACAGTTTAAAATAAGCCTGTCTAATGATTATGTACCGTATCTACTGAGCAATACTATATATATAGTCAATAGTAGACAATAGTATTATATATACGATAATACTATTGTCTATAAAATCTAAGAAAATGCAAAACTCAACTATTCCTTCATCCCACCACCCAAAGTAAGGCATTCAGTCCACTGATTTAGTTCACCCAAAATCCAAAATGATTCAGTTTAATATCAGGTATGAAGCAGATGTGGAACAGTGACCTGAAGACACAAGTGGATTGAAACTTTGAGGAGTTGTTTCTATTGTCTAGTTACCTAATGTTTACCATGTGATTGGACTTGCCAGACTAGGTTTATATAACCTCAACCACAACCACATCTTTTGTCACAAAGAAAAGCATCAAATCCATCCTCAAAGCCTGTAACCTGCAAGATATGGGTATTTCTACTTAGAAAATTGCTAAATTAATTGAAATTATAACCATCCACCATTTGATATTTTTATAAATGAAATGACTGGCCAATTAATTGGCAGAATAACTTTCAATTATTTATTTAGTTAATTATTATTTTTAGCTCCAAATATTTTACAGAAACAGAAAGTTGCTACTGCGACTGCTACTACACTGTTAAACTTTAGTGTTTTCACGTATGACAGTGTGATCTGTATTATTTATTTCCTGTAGTTTAAGATACGACACAAGCTGTTTTTACAATCATTGCATGAATTCTTGACTGCATTACTGGCTTCACAGAAGCGGTCAGTAATTTTAAGGTGTATTTATACACTGGTGTTTCACAAACCAGAAATATTTATAAAAAAAAGTTTTTTAAGAGTTGCATTTCACAAACAGGCACTTATTTAAAAATCAATAGAACTAATAAAAAAAATACTTTTATTCTTTTTTTATATTAATTTTTCTTTAGCATTTCAGCTAATAATTCTTATTAGGTAAAAATTCTTATAGTTTTGTGACTTTTTAAAAATTCTGATTTGATAAGATATTTAAAATGTTCCTAAAGTAGCACTGCTGCACTGTGTAAACACTAAACTACTGCAATTTAAAAAAAAAAAAAAGTAGTTACTGTAAATGACATTCCCATAATGCTGTGCAAAGTGTTTTTGGTAGCTTTAATGTACCAAAAACACCAACCACTGTTAGAGTGGATACTGTAAAATCCACTCTAACTGTGTACTAACTAAATGGTAGTTTTTGTAATGGAACACTAATGAAAAAGGGACAGAACACTAAAGGCACAGAACCTAAAGCAAATTAAAGTTTAGTCTAAGATCTTAGATCAAATGGTTGTTGGTCTCAGTGGACTTCCCAGTTTTTGGGAAAACCCTGTGAAGGTTGGTATCGAAAAGATAAGATGGAAAATCAACTCCTATATAAGCCCTGATTGAACAGAATCAAGCGCCTGCACTCAACTTAAAGAATGTTTTGACAGTTTTTTTTAGGTATAATGAATGAAATGTGTTTGATGTTTTTCGAAGTCACTCAACAGTCACTTGTTGGTGAATGACTTTAATGTAAAGTATTGATCAGTATTGACAGGTTGGTAAGAGGTTATTATAGATGCCCTGTTTTAAAATGTGAGCTGAAGCTTTAAAGTGTCGACAACTCATTCAGACGCTTCATAATTAGAAGCAGAACCAGTCCAGGTTTCCCCACGGAGACACACACACGCACTTCCTGTTCAGAGGACCAGATGGTGGAATGCTGGGAATGTTGGTGTGTGTCTGTTTTTTTTTTACATTTTTTTTTAATGTGGCTTAAAAAAACATCCGAGAAAGTGAAAGTAAAGCATTCTCGCTCGCTCTTCTTTCTGCTTTTTTTTTTTTTTTTTGAAACCTTTTTATCTTTTATTATTCTTTTTTATCTTCATTACATTAGATCTTTCTCTTTCAGTCATCTTCTTTGGTCTTCTTTTCTTCTGGTTCCATTTTTTTCTTTCTTTTATAACACATAAAATAATATACATTAAACTTTATTCTTTGTCTTTGAGGGACGTTGAAGTGTCAGCAGCCACAACAAATGAAGAAAACATTAAATAATACTGCCACACTGTCAAATGCAGCTTCTCAGATGTGGACGATGGACACTTTTACTAGATCGAACAGAAAACTGAATACATTTAAATTCACACTTAAAATTTATATTTAAAACTTTTGGATTAAAAGGGGGACATATTAAATATTCAACAGTGGGCTAAGAGAAATTACAACCCATGCTGATGCTATTTTCTATTGCTGTTACAGCTGTAGTGCTAAATATTTTCACACACAAATCCTAAATAATAATTTCTTCCAGTCAGGCTACTTCTCTAATGAAAAACATGCTTGACAAGACTAGACTAGACAAGACTTTTTTCTTTCTTCAATTTCCTTTTTTTTTTGTTTGATTATCTATAATAGCACCAGGTAGTTGCAGCCTATAATAATAGGTAGCCTAATAGGCTGCAACTACCTGCAGGCCTGACCTGGTGGTGCGTTCAAGGTCCAAACTTGTGTTGCTTTGGTGATGAATTTCACACCGACACGTCGCCTCACCCTCCTGACCACACAGACATTCCTATGAGGTCAGAGCCATTTTGCTTCGGGAGGATTGTGTAATTTAACCCACAAAACATCACATTTTCTCAGGTTTTTTAACATTTTGATGAAATAGTCTCTTAACTAGATCTTTACCGTTTAATAAAGTTTTTGCTCATGTGGTTGAATTTCTTGTTTTCCTGCCAGTAAAGAATGAAGTCAGTATTCAGAGAATGTTCATTGCTAGCGTTGTTTGTGCTCGGCCGGATGAATGGGTGCATTTGGTTGGCTGGCGGGGAGCCACCCTGAGGGGCTGAGCCACGAGGAAGCCAGATGATGGCAGGAGAAGTCGGCGTGACGCTCAGCGCAGACAGAGAGCCGCGGGACACGCTGTGCTGTCATATACACATTATCAGCAGAAGATACACAACACATGGACCATGGGTTCCTATCAGACTCACTGGAATGCTTGATCCATATGGTGTCTGTTTGCTGTGACCTCTGACCTCTGAACTCTGAACTGTAATGTGATGACCTGAACCTGAAGCTGTTTCTAGTTTAGTAAAAAAAATAATGCATTAGTCATGTTTGGGGTTGAATCTGATGCTGATGCTGCATTCAACGTTCAGCAGTCTGAAGATCCAACTCTTTGGTTATTTATATATTTGTTTCCCTCAAAAATGTAAGTAAAAGTAAATAAATGTCTCTTGTGTAATATAAAATGCCTGGTGCTTGAAAAATGTTAGACATTTTTTGTTACAAAACACGAACTTGGCTCTGGTTAAAATATAAAATGATGCAAAGGGTATAAAAATAGAATGTAGAATTTACTGATTTTAAAAGTGTTTTGAGTCTTTCAGTCATATCTCACCATCTTCTTCAGGTCAAGAATCCTTCGCTTTGGCAGACTAAACACAGAAGAGCAGACTAAACATCAACAAACCTCACCATCACACATCACCAAACTTATTTATTTATTCACATTATGTGATGGCACCTGAGTATGTCTAAAAAATCTACTTCAATACATTTACAAAACTGTAGCTACTTCATATTGCCAGTTATTTTAAAACCCTAAAACAACTTCCAACCATAAATTACTTTGAAATACCAGTGACAGGAACTAGCTTCACTTTTGCACATGCATGGAACAAATCAGATATCTGATACGGATCGAGTAGTGTTCTCAGTTGTCGGTTTTCTTGACATCATATCTTTAGCTTCCGTTAGCCGGCTAACACAATCTGAAGTTCTGTGATTGGATGTTTGTTGGTGAAATGCATCTTGGGAATTGTAGTTGACTACTCTCTCAGTTTTTGTCCTCAGGCTTGTACCTTTTGAAGTTTTCTCAAAGAAGCAGATATTTTTTAACATAGTTGTTCATCCGTTCTTTCAAGATTCAAGATTAATTTTATTGTCATTTCACCGGGTATTTGCGTACACAGAATGAAACGCAAAACTGTTTCTCGCCAGCTCCTTTCAGTGCAGTTTAAAAGCAGTAATAAATAAATATACTAAAAACTACTATCGCTACAATAAAACAAACATACACTATAAAACATCCCATAACAAACAACAGTATCAGGCAAAGTTGTAAAGTGCTGTTTCAGTCCCTTGAAGGTTTACCTTGATGGATGATTAACCATCAGGCTGATTTCCTTATTGATGGGGGATCTGGAAAAGTAGAGTGGGGACGTAGTTTGTTAACAGTCCTTACAGCCTTTATAATCCGAAGCACATGAAGTAAAACTGAAACAAACTGGGTGGAGTTCTTTTTATCAGCAAGTCAAAGGTCATGTTTGTGATGTAAAAATGACTGCATTGAGAGCCAGGATGTGGAGACCTTTGACCTACTTACTATCCCTTCAGCCTATTTGTGCTTTTAACAGCAGATTTTGTATTGCTACGGAGCGAAATATTTTAATTTCCCGTTTGGTTTTTTGTTTTGTTTTTTGGGAGATGTCACCAAAAGTCACCAAAATGATTATGAATCATTCTGTCATTTCGAAACAAATGATCAGCTTGTTTTTCTGCCCTGATTTGATGGGTTGTGAATATTTGTACCATGTATTGTCTTTAGTGTAGTAACCTCCAAGTGTCAATCCAAACCTGCAGATATGTGGGAGTGGGGTGTCAGCAGCGGGTGTGTGTGTGTTTTGATGGACAGCAGGATCAAACAGGAAGTGCTGGCAGGGCTCGGACAGGAAGAACATCTCCACAACAGACTCTAATATTAGAGCTGAGATATTCTCAGGATGTTTGGACGTCTGTGTGTGAACGATGAGCTAAAGGAAAACAGGTGAATCCTGAGACACACACACACACACACACACACACACACACACACACACACACACACACACACACACACACACACACACAC
>JAPQRN010000008.1:24250719-24261749 GCA_037367275.1 Coranthus polyacanthus | reverse complement strand
TCCTTGTTTCTTTTCCTGTCTCCTACAGGATAACTTTGGGTTTGACCTTCAGGCGGTTGAAGCTGCTACTAAGAAACATGAAGCCATAGAAACCGACATCGCAGCCTACGAAGAGCGAGTTCAGGTCAGCTCATCTCACAAATCTGGACTGAAACCAATCTAAATTAGATAACTAGACTAGATGATTGTCCTTGAGGCGTTTTTCAAGAAAACTTGTTTCTCTTCAAGGGTCTTCAGGTCTCATTTATTGAACTTTCGCTCAGTACAGCATTACTCCAAAAAAAAATGTATGTTTTGTTGTATGTTCATCTCTTTGTTTTGTTTTGTGTTTTTTTTAACTCGCCCTCCTCCCCCTCGGTTGTACTGGTACAGGCGGTGGTTGCCGTGGCAAAGGAGCTGGAGGCGGAGAGTTACCATGACATTAAACGCATCACGGCCAGAAAGGACAACGTGATCCGACTGTGGGAGTATCTGCTGGAGCTGCTGAAGGCCCGCAGGCACAGGCTGGAGCAGAACCTGGGTCTGCAGAGAGTCTTCCAGGAGATGCTCTACATCATGGACTGGATGGACGAGATGAAAGTACGCAGAGGGGGGATTTAAACTTTTTTTAAAAATTTTTATTGATGAGCAAAGTGTGCATTAATGCAAAAATGTGAAAGCGTTTAAGACTTTTAATCTTATTGGTAGGACTGTCAATCATTTAAAAAGCAAACGAAGAAGTTCTTCACTTCTTCATCAATCGCAGTTAAGGTTTGGAGTAGAATCAAGACAAAGGAAGTGTATTTAAATTCAAATACTAATGTTTAATAGCATCTTGAACTTTAGCTTCAGAAATACTTATCGCACTACTTGATCAGTTAAAGTTACTGAGAAGCTATTTGATTCAGAAGCAGTGTTGCCGCCATGCTGCTTAGGAATGTGATTAAACTAGTAACACTGCTTCATGTAGCGACAATACTGCCCGACACAGGGCTGCATTCATTTTGTTACTTTTTAACATGTTAAATATTTCAAATAAATTGCTAAAATCAACCTGCTTGTTTTTGACAACACTACTACCAGTTTATTCTTTGATGAGATGATCAAAACAGATGTTAATGGGTATATTTTCAATGCTTTAAGGTGTGTTTACGTGACTTTTCAGGTAATGGCCAACGAGAAACGTTGAGCTTGCCCAATGCACATATATATTCAGGAGGAGGATTAGCATGTTTTGCATAAATCGCTGACGCGTTATTTATAGGCCACTACATACAAACACAATAAAGTGTATGAAAAGGAAGCCAGAGTTGTGGTTGAGAGGAGTCCAATTTAAAGTTTCAGCAAGGGATGGTTAAATTAAGATGAGCTTCAGCTTGGTGACAGCCAAATATTTTGAACTTCTGCAGAAAATGGAACAACCCTTTTGCCAAAATGTAACATTTTAAGGTGTAGAAAATATACCTGTTAATGTGTCTTAATCTCCTTTAAACAAGAAATCTTAAAGATGTTATTTACACAAATGTCATTTCATACCAAATAACAAATAAATATTGACTTTGGAACTGTTTTGTTAAAAACTTGTATATACTAGAAACATGTCAGCCAGTGCAAAGACTAGGCTCAGTGATGTTTTTGTTGTTTTGGTCTACAGCACAGACCAGTAAGATAAATCAGGTCACACATACACAGTTCCTGTTTGTAGGATGATGCTGGTTAGCCTGAGGATTTGTTGACAAGAACAAATGTGTAGAATATCACCAGACTGATCAAGTGTCTAAAGGATAATTGGCCTATGACCTTTGACCCTGTCCCCTACCTCTGCAGATGATGCTGCTCTCTCAGGATTATGGGAAACACCTGCTGGGTGTGGAGGACTTGCTGCAGAAACATGCTCTGGTGGAGGCCGACATCGGCATCCAGGCCGACCGAGTTCGGAACGTTAACAGCAATGCACAGAAGTTCGCCAACGACACCGATGGTGAGACCCACAGGAAAAAAATTACAATAATTTATTTTGTTGTTATATAATATTTATACAGCAACTTCAGATTCAGATTAACTTTATTCATCCCAAGGGAAAATTAATTTGTCTTTCAGCTGAAGAAAAAAATAAAATAAAGATCAGAACAAGTAATCAGTGATTATTTACTGAACAGCCTTGTGTAAATTCTTCAGTTGATCTGCCATCAACTAAGGTGATATGATGCATACTCTGATGGCACTGAGGATGAAAGATCTTCTCTAACTTCAAGCAATGGCCAACAACTGCAGACAATTCACACATTTAAAGGGTTTTTGTCCTCATCCTCTTTAACTCCTTCAGGTTATAAACCATGCGATCCTCAGATCATCAGGGATCGCGTCGCTCACCTGGAGTTCTGTTACCAGGAGCTGACTCAGCTGGCAGCTGAACGACGAGCTCGTCTTGAGGAGTCACGTCGCCTCTGGAAGTTCTTCTGGGAAATGGCCGAAGAGGTTTTCATTAACATTATCATTATTATCATTTAGTTTGTTATTATTAGTTATCCATGGAATTTACAACAGTTTCTTTTTCAGCTTTGACTTTCGATGTCAGATTTTAATGGAGTTTAAAGTTTTGTTTAATACAAATAAAATTAAGATAACTTAGAACATACAGTATTTGATGGTGTGGGTTTTGTTGGACTACAATATTTATTAAATTAATTTTTAGGTTTTTAAATTGGGATATTAACATTTTAACATCCGGCCTTTTCATGGAACTCTACCCTAAGTGAAAATTCATGGAACTTTTCCTTTTAACAGAAGAAGTGTGAGGCACGTATAAGACTTCATTCAAAAGAGAACATCTTCTAGTCTCTGTTTTTATCATGTGGTTAAATCATTACATCAGTTCAAATATGGCTCAAACATAACCCTTAAATGAGTCGCCATCTGGTGGATGTTCAAATTTAAATTTAAAAAATCGAATTTAAAAAATTAAAATATTTGTTAGCTGTAGCGCTAATCTTTTTTTTTTTTTTTTAATGACTTAATGCTGCACCTAAACTGCAACGTTAATAGTCATTTTTATCAGACTGAAAAACTCTGACTTTGGTCTGAGATGATGACCTGGATGTGTTTTTGTGGTTTATAGGAGGGCTGGATCAGGGAGAAGGAACAGATCCTGTCCTCTGAGGATTATGGGAAGGATCTGACGGGTGCGGTGCGACTGCTGAGTCAGCACAAAGCCTTCGAAGACGAGATGACCGGGCGAGCTGCCCACCTGCAGCAGACCATCAAACAAGGGGAGGAGCTGGTGGCTAATAACCACTTTGGAGCTGACAAGATTAAAGAACGAATCCAGGACATCCAGGTACACCACACCTGAAACAAAGACCTATAACTCTCTGAAGAAACCTCAAACCTCTAGTTTTTAATTTATGATGCATGTAGAACAGCTGCTATCAATATTTGTAGTAATAGACACAGTTAGAGAACATGTAGCAGCTAAAGAGCCAGATATTTTTCTAGGGAGTTGGTGGAGACCAAATCAGAGCCAAAATACTGGGAGGATACTATTCACATGTGTCTTCTGAATGTTTATACTTAATGAGTTATTGCAGGTTTAGAAACAGCTGAAGATTAATAAAAATGAATCTGAGAGCAGAGAAATTATGTGTTAAAGCAGACCATTAGCAGGTAATACACCATGTAATATCTAACAACAAAATGATACAATCACCTATGTTATATGTGTTTGAACAAAAACATTCAAACATAAAAAATTAAGATGCTTAGAAAATCTAAAAATGAATTAAGCTAACAGCATTATAAAGCAAAGAAACAGTGGTATTTTTTAGTTTGCAGCATGCAGTGGTTGAAGAAAGGAATTGGAAACTGAGGGAAAAAGTGAATTTCCATGTGGATCCAGGATAGTGTGGTGTTATTTCCTAACTCGTGTCATTCTCCTGTCGGTTCTGTAGGAGCAGTGGGCAGCACTGGAGCGTCTCTCTGCTGTTCGCAAAGCTCGTCTGCAGGAGGCCTGCAACCAGCACCAGTTCCAGGTACAAACACATTTCTATGTCTCTTTTATAAGAACAACATTGGGATAGGCAACAGAGTGATGCATTACTCCACACAGGAGAGTTTTCCAGATTAACATGCCTAAATATCCTCCTTTAACTTTGTACTTCAGTTTTGTTTGTCTTTAGTTAGTTAAACTTACTGCTGTTTTGGATAAAAGTACCATTGTTTCATTGTATCATTGTTTTATCTAATTTTGTGATCAGACGTTTTTTTTCTTGTCTGAATATATCTAAAATATGAAACAAAAAACTAAAGCTTGCATTTACTTTCTTTGTTAAAATAAATGTAATTAGTTATTATTTGTTGTTATTATTATTTATATATAGTTATAAATAACAATAATAATAATTATTATTAATAATTATTATTATTTATTATTATTATTAATTATTATTTTGAGGTTTAGATTCTTAGTTCTCCATATTCTGTAGAATTTAATTAATGTATTAATAAAATAATTGCATTTGTTTGAAGTGCAGATGTTTGTAACAATTGCACTTTTTTAAATGTGCAAAATATAGATATTTTTTGATTAAAGTAAATTATGAGGGTTTTTTTAATTTTTTTATTAATTTAAATAATAGTTTTCAGAGTCAGTTTGGACTGATTCTTCTGAGTTATAGAAATGAATCTTTGTTTATTGTTTCTGGCCACAGGCTGATGCTGACGACATCGACACCTGGATGCTGGATGTGCTGCGGATTGTCTCCAGTGTCGACGTCGGCCATGACGAGTTCTCCACTCAGGCTCTGGTGAAGAAACACAAAGACGTGGCCGAGGAGATCGACAGTTACCGGCCTGTCATTGACGCGCTGCACGAACAGTCCCGTACGCTGCCGCCTGAGAAGGCAAACTCTGAGGAGGTAAGACTCTGATAGACTGAAGGGGGGAGTTTCAGATCCCTGCATCACAAAAAGTATTCTCTGTAAAGTCGTCTGTTGAAAAGCCAAATACCAAGAAGAGTGTGCCATATTGAGCTTAGATGTTACTATGTAACTCCTATTGAACAAAACATATGGAAAGTTTCTGAAGAGTATGAACTGAAAACTGTCATCCTGTAACAGGCTCAAAGTTTGGCAAATCATTTAAACCATTAGTTGGCAGAAGAAAAAGAGATAACAGGTCAAACACAGTTTAAAAAATTGGCATGAAAAATCCCATTCTTCCCTCTGGGATTCTGTGTGACCACATGATGTCAAAGGCTTCAACGTAAATTAATAAAAATGTCCATTAACTTGCAAGTTTTGGAAGAAATCCCCAAACTGACGAGCAACAGAGCAACACTTTCTTTACAGCTAGTCGTTGGTCCATAAAGGTGCTTAGAAATCACTAGAAAAAGACATTTCATATAGCAGCAGAACCTGCCTGAGAACCTTGATGTTTTTAGTTTTTCCTCAGTGTCACTGTCACCTAGTGATAGTTTCTGTACATTCATGGGTAATAAGCAAACAGGAGTTCATAACACACAATTTGGCTCAGTTTTAATGATGTCAACAAACATCAGTGCAAATGACAGCTTCCTGTAGTTTGTGACCATTTGTGATTAATTGTAATGCATTCTAGTAAATCCTGCAGTGGATTTCAGTTTACCACCTGTGTCCTAAAGCGTGTATCTGTATGTCATTGTCTGTGGTGTTTGTGCAGGTTCAGAGTCGGCTGGCGGGCATCGAGGAGCGTTACAAGGAAGTGGCAGAGCTGACGCGGCTCCGGAAGCAGGCGCTGCAGGACGCTCTGGCACTCTACAAGATGCTGAGCGAAGCAAACGCCTGCGAGGTGTGGATTGACGAGAAGGAGCAATGGCTCAACAGCATGGAGATCCCCGAGAAACTGGAGGACCTGGAGGTGGTCCAGCACCGGTAAAGATGGCCCTGTAGCTGAAAGATAGATGGTCGCCGTGCATGTACCTCAAAGCACAGTTGGTGTTTGACTGTTGTTTTGCGCAGTTGTCCTCTACAAAGCCCTTTGTTTAAACCAGGGGCTCTCAAACATTTTGAGGCCAGGAACCTCTTACATGGGAGACAATTTTCCAAGGACCTGTGCATAATCTTAACACCAAAATGGTAGTAAGCCCCCCTACAGGCCCCTTTGGGACGCCCACTTGTTGTGTGTTTTTTGTCTCTCTGCAGCCACAGTCAGTCTGTGGGAACTAAAACAGTAAACTGTTATTTACACCAGACGTGTGTGTGTGTGTGTGTGTCTGTGTGTCTGTGTGTCTGTGTGTGTCTGTGTGTGTCTGTGTGTGTGTATTTTGAACTGTGGTTACACGGTTCGTTCTCAACAGCCTCTGGTTTTCTGCCACATGTCTCTTTCCATATTGTTTGACCACAAAGCATCACATGGATCTTTTCCCAGATGCTGGTTTGTGTGTGTTTGCTCTTCTATCTTTGTGAGGACCAGTTAGTGTTTCAAACTTTGAGAGTGAGGACATTTGTGGTTCCCACTTGTTAATAAGGTTAATGCAGGTTCAGATGTAGGATTAGAGTTAGAAATAGGTTCAATTTCTCCATCAGTGTGAGGTTTGAGCTTCACCATGGAGAATTGTGTCTTTGCAGAAACCCAGTCTGGCTGTCTTAATTTCTAATACCCTCTCCCTCTCTGTTTCTGTACAGATTTGAGAGTTTGGAGTCGGAGATGAACAACCAGGCGTCTCGGGTTGCCGTGGTAAACCAGGTTGCCAGGCAACTGATCCACAGTGGACATCCCAGTGAGAAGGAGATCAAAGCCCAGCAGGACAAACTGAACACCAGGTAATCTCACTGGGGTTAAACCAGATCAGCAACTGGGAACATGAAGTAATTTATATCATCTGGTTTTAAGGATGTGAGTGAGATTATATTGGTAATTAAACTGTATGTGCATGTGTTTTAGCTGAGATTAAACCATGAAATATATTTAGATTAAAAGAAGAAATAAATCATGAGTGAAAAGAAGGAAAACAGATAAAATTAAACTGAGAATTTAGTTGTGGTAAAACATAATTATCTTCCATATTTTAGCTGTCCAAACTGAGATTAAGATACAGACTAAACTGGCAACAAAACAGATTTAAGTGAATTGGTTCAGCCATTTAAGAGACATAAACTTTTTGCATTTCTTACGACCCCAAGAGGTCATGTGCATTGTGCTTTAATGCTTAAGTTTAAGTTCTTAAACTGTGATTATTAGGTAAAGAAACTAGAAACTAAACAAGCACCAGAGCTTGGATGAAAAATGGAAATAACTTCATTATCAAGTAATCATCTGGTGTAAGACGGGTAAACAAATTGATTAAGAAGGCACCTAACGCCGTTTCATGCCGCTGTGGAAATGTGAAGCCAAAATGTCACAGGTATGGGAGATGCCATGTTGGTTCTCTGATGAGCCATAGAGTAAAGCTGTAAATCACATATTTAACCACCTTCCAGTCTGAAAACATCTGTGATCAACCAAAATCTTGCATCACAGGGTAGATTTTCTACAGCCTGTAAACTGAGTCCAAAGGAGGTAGAGAAGTGTAGTTTCCTTTCAAACTATTTGAATTACAATATGTTAAAAAGTAACCAAACAAATAAGGTTAAAAGGTAAACTGTGAGTGTTCAGGCTTCAGTGTTGTTAACGTGTCCCTGCCGGTCTGTCCGTCCAGGTGGAGTCAGTTCAGAGACCTGGTGGACCAGAAGAAGGACAGTCTGAACTCAGCTCTGGGTGTCCAGAACTACCACTTGGAGTGTAACGAGACCAAGTCCTGGATCAAAGAAAAGACCAAGGTACAAACTGTACAAAACATCCAGCACCTTCAGTCCTTCACAGATACTGATCCACTGTAACTCACCCACATATTCCTTCTGTCCAGGTGATTGAGTCGACCCAGGAGCTTGGAAATGACCTCGCCGGCGTCATGGCTCTGCAGAGGAAGCTGACGGGAATGGAGCGTGACCTCGCCGCCATCGAAGACAAACTGGGTGACCTGGGAAAAGAGGCAAACCGTTTGGCGTCTGAACACCCGGAGCAGTGTGAGGCCATCAAGGGCCGTCTGGCTGAGATCACCGGCGTCTGGGACGAGATGAAGGTACAAGAATAACTGGGGAAGAGTTTTCAACTGTACCACTTTTTATGGAAGGGAAAATTGAGCATACACAAACATTTTTGTAACTATGTTCAGGATACAGGACTTTCGCTCCCTCATACAAATCTCTAAATAAAATGCTCCAGGTCACTAGACAGAGCTTTATGTAAAATTAATTGCAGTACATCCCACTTTATTTTGCTTGTTGCTGCTACATCAACACTGTAGCAGTAGCAGATGGGTGATTGCTCACTACATACTCAATTCACCAGCCTGGCACCTCTACCACAGTTCGTTCATTTCACTTAGCAGGTCACCTCTAAAGAATTTGTTTTTGGTGTTTGTGGTAGGGGTTGACACATTTTGTTTTTTGAGGGCTGATATCATTATTAGTAACACCACTACATTTGCATTTAAAATTAAAATCTTGGAGTCAGCTTTTAGAGTAACTCCAACACATAACTTTGTTGAACTGGCCTTAAGCTGACTGTCGAATTACATAAAGTACAATATTTCACCAATACTTGTTAATAATACCTGTCAACTGAAAACTAGCTGATCGATCAGTGCATCTCTGGAATGAAAGCACTCCTAACACTTAATCCTAACACTGCTGAAGACAGAAAGTGTTTAACTGTGTGCAGACATTCAATTCTATGAACAAAGAGAATGTCGTTTTTTCTGAATATTCAACCCCTCTTTTTTCTGTTCATCAGGACACCATGAAAAACCGCGAGGAGTCTCTGGGTGAGGCCAGTAAGCTGCAGCAGTTCTTGCGTGACCTAGACGACTTCCAGTCATGGCTGTCGCGGACTCAGACGGCCATCGCTTCTGAGGACATGCCCAACACTCTGGCTGAGGCCGAGAAGCTGCTCGCTCAGCACGAGGGCATCAAGAATGAGATCCGCAACTATGAGGAGGACTACCAGAAGATGCGGGATATGGGCGAGATGGTAACACAGGGCCAGACAGACGCACAGTACATGTTCCTGAGACAGAGGCTGCAGGCCCTTGACACCGGCTGGAATGAGCTGCACAAGATGTGGGAAAACCGGCAGAACCTGCTGTCCCAGTCCCACGCCTACCAGCTGTTCCTCAGGGACACAAAGCAGGCTGAGGCCTTCCTCAACAACCAGGTACACCTGCCACGTCAACACCTGATCTTTATATTAGGTCTGAACTGCAATCTACAAAATGAAATGGCTGTAGTGTCACCTGTTGCATCTTGGAGTGTGTTTTGAATCCTGAGGTCTGGGTTTTGAGGATTTGGGTCTGAGGCCTGACATATTTCAAAATCTGCAAATATACGTAATCACATCCCTATCAAGCATTATTACATGTAACCTTTAGTATCTTCCAGTCCCTCCAGGATGTTGCAATCACAACAATTAATGCAAATTCAACCAATCTCTGTGAATTCCACTCAGCCTTGTATTTCTGTCCTATTGCTGCATGTTTTCTGTAAATGTGTAGTTACCCATGAGTTTCACCAATCCTAGCAGTCCCCCACTCAAAATACTGAGCTACACATGTATGTCGCCAAACCCACTTCCTTATTTCTGGTTGTGAGGATGCAGACGTGTGACATGAATGTCTCACATTTAGCAATAAAAAATACTGGTAAAGATTGCAAAGCAGTGCCTCTACACTAAAGTGGGGATAAACCATGTACCTGTAAACTGCTACTACTTTACACAGTTCACATCAATTTAATAATGAAAGCATTTACAATTTTTGTTGCTGGAAAGTATTCAAAAACATAATGAAAAAAAAATCAAGGCTGCAATAGTTGTCATTTATGTTTTATCTGGTATGATTGTAAAACAGCTATTAAATTATTTATATTTTGGTGCAGAATTTTAAACATCTTAAACCCTCTTTATTGTAACCTCGTAGATCTGCACAAACTCTTAAACAGTGTAGAAAATGGAGGCTATTTAATGCTCAAGGAAACTGAATGTGTCACATTTTATTTTTGTCATCCAGTGGCAGCATTGCCTCTTTTTTTTTTGTGTCTGAGGTCAGAGGCTGCCATCAAGTGGTAGAAGAGTGCAATTACAACAACATGTTCAGATGGTTTATAAAACGTTCTGGATATTTAATTTAAAATATATTGCAGACATAATAAAGCTAATCTACAATGAATAATAGTTTGAATTTAATATGGTTAACCCACAAAAAAGTTCAGTCACCTTGTTTAAAAAATATTTAGTTGATATCTTCTGCACCCTCATTGACAAAATTGGAATCTCAGATACTAATTTCTAAAGTTTACCTGCTGGACATAAAAATCTACTTTATATCTTTGTGCACTGATGGCTTCAGGTTTCCACGTCATATTTGTAAAAGTTGTATCCAAGGTCACAATTGACTCTAAACTTTTGAGAAATCACACATCCTGCCACCACTTAATTTCAAACTTTTATTGAGCACACAGAAAATTCTCCCTTCAGCAGACATGAAGTAAATGTGAGAAAAGTGTCAAAGTCTGCACAGATGTCACTGCACAGTGAAAGTCAAAGATTAGAGTGAAGGAACATTGTAAAATACTTTGACTTTGAGTGGAGGGAGACTTTAATTGAACTTATATCAGACTTTTTATATCCAAATTTGACATGGAAAATCCAGACATTATCACTCCACCCGTCAGGAGGTACTGCCACATCATCAGTCAAGCTACCTGACAGAGTCCTCCTGTGTGTTTTGTGTCCATTAGGAGTACGTCCTGGCTCACACTGAGATGCCCACCACTCTGGAGGCGGCTGAGGCCGCCATCAAGAAGCAGGAGGACTTCATGACCACCATGGACGCCAACGAGGAGAAGATCAGCGCCGTGGTGGACGCTGGTCGCCGCCTAGTATCCGACGGCAACATCAGTGCAGAACGCATCCAGGAGAAGGTGGACTCCATTGACCAGAGGTGACCAGTTTTTGTTGATCACTGAAGTTTATCAAGTGTG
>JAPQRN010000008.1:24232211-24242649 GCA_037367275.1 Coranthus polyacanthus | reverse complement strand
CCCGCGAGATCCACCAGTTCAACAGGGACGTGGAGGACGAGATCGTAAGTAGAGGGATTGAATGCTGAAGCATGTAAATGCTTATTGCATGTAATACAATAAGCATGTAACTAAATTAAAAATATCATCAGACAACGAGGTTATGTTCATTTTCTTTTCAATTCTTGCAATTAGATCACCCTAAATCCTCCTAAATCTGGACCTTTAAATTCCTTTTGCAATTATGTAATTGCATATATTGGTATTGAGATTGATTTTGATATTGCAATTGTGATTAATTGTGCTAGTAAAAAGCTTATATGTAAAATACAAAAAGACGCCAAGGTGGTGGTCAGGGTGGCCATGTCATTCAACAACAACGTCTCAAAATTCAACAATATTTTCCTTGTGACATCAGAAAAGGACTCTAACATTACTGTACACTGTTTGATTAGTGTTCTAAGTTATATTACTAATTACATTTCAACAGGGTAACTAGTAATCTGTAACCTATTATATTACAAAAGGAAGCCTCTCAATACTGACAAGGCAAAGACAATGTTAGAAAGTAGCATGCTAAGAAGCCGGCTACCTAACGAGCATCAATAGTATTAACATCAAATGCAACATGAATGTCATCTACCTGGAATTAATGTGTGATGTTAGCTGATCACTTAGCCATCAATGTCATGATGTTATGTTACAGTGCAGTGAGACAGTTTGTCTCATTCACTGACCCTGCTGCTTCGATTTCATTTCAGTTCTGTTTTTCTTCATCTTCTGCTTCTTTGAATTAGGCAGACTAGACGTTACAGTGGCTGTTTTTATATGGTCACAAAGCTTTACTTGGGCCCTGATGTAAGCATACAATGGTTCTTTACCAGCAAACTGTTGGTGCCACTCTGGAAACAATTTTCCTCATCCAGAGCTGGTTCTTTTTGTTGGTGACACAGAGATGTTTAGGCTCCAAACCGGCCTTAAAACCACTGTGGTGGACTATTAGATAACAGCTAATTAATTCCTGTGTTCAGCAATCACTATGGGAGTTTCTATCCTCATATCTTTGGTCATATAATGTAGAATAAGTTTTATATCCCATCATATTAAATTACATTATTTTTCCCAGTAAAATGTCCTGTAATTGTTTGTGTGTGTGTAGCTCTGGGTGGAGGAGAGGATGGCTCTGGCCACATCAACCGACCATGGACACAACCTGCAGACTGTACAGCTCCTCATAAAGAAGAACCAGGTACACACACACACTTTGCCTGTCTCATGAAAGAAAACAAGTGTTTTTTGTCCACAGTGGCATCCTGTTTCATTTTATCGCTGCTCATTTTCGCCTGAAACAACAATCAGAAATTGTGTCATTTTTAAAAACCATGAGAGAAACAAATGTTTATAGGAAAAAATAAATGGATGTTGGAGGAAAGTTTACTAATTATGACGCATTGGGCATAGGAAATAAGGATGGCTCTGAAAAAAATGCAGTATTTGTATGTTAAAATGAAAAATTGCAAGGTATTTCCCCTCCCTTCTAAACCCTCTGTGACCTTTAAATCGGACAGACTTTGCAGAAGGAGATCCAGGGCCACCAGCCTCGCTACGATGACATCTTTGAGCGCAGCCAACATGTCCTGAGGGAGGACAGCCCAACAGGCGAGCAGATACGCCAGCGGCTCGGTGAGCTTCAGTCGCTATGGGAACAGATCCGGAAGGAGACGGAGAATAGGCACACCCGGCTCAGCGAGGCCCATGAGGCCCAGCAATACTACTTTGACGCCGCCGAGGCCGAGGCCTGGATGAGCGAACAGGAGCTCTACATGATGTCAGAGGAGAAGGCCAAGGTGAAGTCAAACTTTTATTCATGGTGCCTTCAAATTGGGCACCCCCTTGTGGTATTCACAACCTCAGGGAAATTTGTCAGTACTTATTTGTTAACAGTTCAAGGACACCGTTTTCTGTGTGTGTCTCTCAGGATGAGCAGAGTTCGGTGGCCATGCTGAAGAAGCATCAGATCTTGGAGCAGGCAGTGGAGGATTACGCAGACACCGTTCACCAGCTTTCCAGCACCAGCCGAGGTCTGGTGGGCGCTGGACACCCTGACAGGTGAGGGGAAGGGATGCCACTTTGTAAATTTACCCAAGAGGGAAGGAAGGTCAGAAAAAGGCAGAGATAGAAAAGGAAGAAAACAGGGATAAAAATGGGAGCGAAACAATGAAAGAGTAAAGGAAGTAGAGGAGAAGAAATGAACAGAGAAACAGAAAAGCTGAAGTTGAAAGAAGGGAGGGAACTTAAGGAGGGAAAAGATTTCTGATATTTTTTCCCTGTTGTTTTCCTACAGCGAGCGTATTGGGATGCGTCAGTCCCAAGTGGATAAGCTGTATGCTGGCCTGAAGGATTTGTCGGAGGAACGTCGGGGGAAGCTGGACGAGCGTTTCCGTCTCTTCCAGCTCAACAGGGAGGTGGACGACTTGGAGCAGTGGATCGCAGAGAGGGAGGTGGTGGCCGGATCACACGAGCTGGGACAGGACTACGAGCATGTCACTGTTAGTAAAACACACACATTCACATTCACACAACACAAAAGTTATTTTCTGTTTCTTGTCTTAATCTATTTTTTTGCTTGTGTTCTCTTTTCCAGATGCTGCAGGAGCGTTTCAGAGAATTCGCCCGCGACACTGGAAACATCGGTCAGGAGCGCGTGGATGCCGTCAACCGACTGGCAGATGAGCTGATCAACACGGGCCATGGTGACGCCGCCACCATCGCAGAGTGGAAGGACGGCTTGAACGAGGCCTGGGCTGACCTGCTGGAGCTCATCGACACTCGGACGCAGATCCTTGCCGCCTCCTACGAGCTCCATAAGTTCTACCACGACGCCAAGGAGATCCTGAACCGCATCCTGGACAAACACAAGAAACTGCCCGAGGAGCTGGGCCGGGACCAGAACACAGTGGAGACCCTGCAGAGGATGCACACCACCTTCGAACATGACATTCAGGCTCTGGGGACACAGGTAGGAAGCAGTATGGCTGGAGATTGTTGCTACAAGACAAGAATCCCCTTGAACACATTCACATGGTGTCTAATAGGGGTGTAGCTCTACACAATACTGGCATCAGCAAGGCTCCTCAGGACTGATGCTCTGTGGTGAGCGACAATTTTAGAACAGCAGTATGAACATTTTCATCCATTGACTGTATTAATTAGCAACCACTAATTTACTGAAAACACTGCTAAGTAATACTGTTAAATGCCAAGTCATTTCAGCTACTTGCTAAATGTTAATACATACAGTTGTATTTGACTCAAGGCTTCAAAGCAGCAGTCCACAAACCAAAGGGTGACATCATGGTGGCTATGCAGTCTGGTTTTGCACAAGATGGTGCTAAACCATAAGGACTGATGCTCTGCGGTGGGCTACAGTTTTAGAATGGCAGTACGAGTGTTTTATCATACATAACATATCGTGTTTTCTTGTCAAAGATGACATTAAGGCATTAAAATGTGTCTTATGAGTAAAATGCAGCTCATAAACTTTTCTAGGAGTTTAATGTGTGAGTGTGTTGGTGGAGACTGACGTAAAGAGTGATCTTTATCATAGTTGTAGATAAAAACATCAATAACGGTATTATAAAAACAGTCATCCATACTATAAGGACAAAAGTAACCATGGTGCCACCTTCCTGTGAACCACTTTCCTTGTTTATCAGCTTTTCAATACAAAGACATATAATCCATTTCTGCTGATTCCACTGATTTTCTTTTCTTTTCTTCTTTTTCTATATTCCTTTTCCTCCTCGTCTTTCAGGTACGTCAGCTTCAGGAGGACGCCGTCCGTCTGCAGTCTGCGTACGCTGGAGATAAAGCAGACGACATCCAGAAGAGAGAAGGAGAGGTGAGTTTTAGTGTCGAACAGAAACATGAACCCCAACAGGACTGAGGTCAGAAAAGTTCCACGGAAGAGTACACTTCACATGTAAAAACTATTAGCAGCTCTCTGTATTTGATGCATGACTTATTTCACACATAAAGGCTGCAGGGTTGGCACTGATGTCGGTCATGCATGCTGCACTGCTGTTGCACTAACGTCGCACTGTTCCTCCGCCTCTGGGAGGATCTGTTTGCAGAATAAGCAGTCAAATTTAGAGTTTTCCAAAGAGCAAAATCACAAATAAGATGATCAATAAAAATCTGCAAAATTACCCTTTTACACTTTTGTCTGTCATTAAGAAAAGTCAGATTATAAACACTTTTACAGGGCATGGTCAAAATACAGGACACACAAATCTCACTGATGCAATTATAGATTCTTAGAAACGAACTGTGATGCTCATTGATGCACAGTAATAGACATTTCTTATTTCTTGTTTCTTATTTCTTATTTCTATTACTTTAGTGTTTTGGATTAATCTCTGATCGGTAACACAATCACTTATCTTGAAGTTCTAATTCTTACTGAAGATGCTTTTTTTTTTTTCTCAAAAATCTATTCAATCTTTTCACACCAAGAGTGACACAAATACAGCATATAGTAAAGATTTCTGAGGCGACGTAAAGGTACCACATTTTTTGCTAACATTTATTTTGTTAAAGGATACACTGACAGGGTATTACTTACATAATAAAATCACTGCTGGTGTGAAAATATCTTAAATTTTAAAGGAAATGTTGTTATCTTGCTGGTTTAAGTGCTGTTTTACTGTAATTGCACCAAAAGTCAGCGGGGAGCAGGAATTTTTATTAACTCTTTGTTTTTGTGCAAAACCAACCACAAGGAGGGCATTCAAACTATGTAGGAGCAGGATATCATCCAAACTGTGGATGATATGTCTGTTCTAAATGAAGAAGTGTGTTCTTTTAAATGGAGAAGCAGAAGTTTGAAAACAAGACATAAGGCCATACAGGATGTAGAGTCAAGATGTAGAGTAAGCGTCTGAAAAGGGTTTTCTAGCCCACAGATTTGCACAACCACTAAGTAAAACTATGATTCTGTCAGGACACACTTCAGCTGTACCTTGTGGAGTAAATGAACAGCAAGTCATGTTGCATTTCCTTCCTCAGTGCAGTGTTTTCCTATTCATATTCCTCTTCTTCTCTGCCTTCGTTGGTGCTTTGCCTGATTGTTAGTGAATAATCTGCACCAACATTCACACGGCAGGGTCACAATAGAGACTGTTAGTCTCACAAGCCATGTTTCCATCATGTAATTTAAAGTATTGCATTAGAAAAAGTTTATCAAGGGATTATATTTGATATAAACTTTGCAATTTTGCATCTTATTTATTCAGTATTTAATTGTTTATTAAGCATTTAACACCCCACCCACACACAAACACTTAACTTTCTGTGTCAATAGTACAGTGGCTGGAATTGTCAAAAATCTGGTAAATGCATGTTCAAACCAAAATGGCTGACTTTCTGTTGGGTGTAAGGTGTGGCTCCAAGAGGCTTTTTTGAAAGTCTGGACCTGATGCATGTGTTTACCAAATTTGGTACATCTAGGTGAAATCTCACGTGGGGACTTTTTTTTTTTTAATTTTCAAAGTTTCATGAGTTTTTGAACATGTTTAGTCCCTCAAAAATGCAATTCTTATGGGAGAAGAATAAGAATCCTTAAGTTTTGAGGAGGGCCTTTGTATTGGTCAATGCTCGGGCCCTCATTAAATATATCCACATCCAGTATTTTTCCGTCACGTTAATATACTCATATATACTAGAAATAAATAATAAATATATAAATACCCACATAAATACTCACACATACCAGGATTGTACTGTAAATTATATCAATAAAGAATGAACCTAATGCTTGGCAGCTTATTACTGGAGATTACTGGACCATATTCTCCACCTACAGCAGAGACTTCACAGTGAGCAGTATTCACGTAAAAAAGTTAAGAAACCAGTCATTTATAGATGAAAAGGAATGTTTGTAGTCCAGACTTCTGTCTTAATTCTACACATTTGAGATTCTAAATCTATACTCAGGAGTCACAGCATTAATTTGCAGCCTCATTTCACTTTACTTCCACTATGATGTTTACATGATTCCAAAGCTTTTTGTTCTCTTGACACATCAGAGTTGGTAACAGTAACAGTGTTTTAATGGCGTTGTGTTTTGACCATTCCCTGTATGTATGTATGTATGTCCGTTTCCCTGCATATCCTCCCTGTCCACCAGAAGAGAAAGGGAGAGGTGAGACTCCGTTTACCAAAGACATTGGCTTTGCATTAGTCTTAATTTTGGCTGCAGTTTTAGACTTTGATTTCAAACTTCGACTAAAATGTGACATTTTAGTCTCGCTCATGCAGTTTAGAGCTGCCGTAGCGTTGTCCACAGACCTGCTGATTTGCAAATACTCTTAGGGTTTGTTGTTTCTCTTTCTTGGATGATTTTTGCACATTCTGCTATTAAATATTCCTAATTGTCTATGAGTTACAAGGAACTTTAAACTCTTCACTCCTTTGCCTCGAGGGAGCTTAAAACAAACACTGCTAGTAGTTTGCAAATGCATTTTGGGTCTGTTCAGTCAATAAGTTACCTGGAAACGCGCTCCTCCAATCCATCTTTTGTCAAATTGATGTCAGATGCATTTTTTGGCTGCACACTGGTAAAATCTGGAGTTTTCGTTAGCATTTGCTTAGCTGTAGCTGCTTCTTAGCTGCTTGCAGTTCTCTGCAGCCATTACCTTTGTCAACAGTTTCTCTGTCACGTGTCTGTTGTTGAAAATCTGCTGCTTTCCATCTGCAGACATTTACATACTCTATTACTATTACTCTATTACATACTCTATACTATGAATTAAGCAGACCACTGTGGGCGTGGCTAGTGTCTGCTATCATTGAGCTTAGGACACACCCCTTATGATGTTACATCATCTGAGTGCAACCAACAGTTTACTTTAGAATTTATATATGTTTGGCATTTATATAAAAGAATGAAAAACAACCCGCATGCTGCTTTTTTGTTTCTACACATGTTCTACACGTGTGCAAAAATACTACTTCCTGTCACATATATTTCAAAATAAAATTGTATTACTAGTGGTGAAATAGAAGATTCAAAATATTTCATATTCAATAAATACATGTTTTTCTTTTGTAAAGTGTGTCTAATATATGGTGCCAATGAAATAGACAATTCGCCAAATTATCTTTATTAATTTAATTACCTTTGTTGTCATTATACAGTGCGTAGACAATACAACAAAAAGTGTTCTGTGACTAAAATAATAAATACGATAAGCAATAGATTTACTAGAATAAAGACATGGTAAATAATAATAATAATGAAAATAGATCAAAGTACCAACATAAAATGAACATATAGACGTAATAATAAGCCATGAATGTTTTTACAATAAATGTTTCCTAAATATCCTAAACAATAATGTGTCCTAAAAAAATGTTAATGGATTTGATTTTTTTTTTTTTTTTTAAATGAATCCTATGTTTCCTAACTACTAAAACCAAATGTAACAGATTTCTATTGATTATCTTTAAATCCCAGAAACTGCCCTAAATTACTGACAAATCTGAGTTTCCAGGAGTAGTATTTTGGCACATATGTAGAACAATCAGGTTTCCGGTACAGACCAGGTAGTGACAGTCAACGAGCAACCGACTCCCAGCACAAAACAGACTCCAACTCCTACAACACAAAATTAAATTACATTGAAAAAATGAATGTAGGAAGAAAGAAATGAACCTTGTGACTTAATAGTTAAATAATGAAAAGTTTGAACAGCCAACAGTAAATTATACAGATCTGGAAAATAATGAGAGAAAGAGACCGCACCAAATGTTAGAACATTAGCATCAAACATTGTGTTTTGATTAGTTGTAATTTTCTGCAAATGAATGCTTAAATGACAATACATGTTTTGTTATTTACACATACCTATAAATAGTAAAACCATTGGTCTCTTTGTATTTTGTGTTTATATTTTTCAGTTGTACAGATAATTTCATTCGTATTTCAAATAAAATCTTTTCTTTATTCATTTTTTTCTTTTTTTCGGCCACATCTGTTAGGAACCTGAATATCTTCTTTGGTTTTAGACTATTAACATAATTCATCACCTTTTTTTGAAGACAAAATGGTCACTCAGTTAATTATAAAACTGGCAGATTGGCAGCGTGCGGGTAATTGTTTTCATTGTTTTGTGCAGTTTTTCAAAAACATTGTGGCTGTGCATGAGCCTCCTGATGACTGAGATTTATATCAACACTCAGATATGAATATCAATCAATCAATGATGGTTTTAGGCCCACAGATACATATTTCTGTATCCCCAGTTGATAGTATCTTATTCTGAGATTATAAGATTCAGTTGTCCTCTGATTAAAAAACCGTGGAACGTCATGAGTCTGATCCACCGTAGACGCAGCAGGTGGCCCGATTGTTTGTTGAGTAAATAAAGAAGTGGTTATTTATCAGGTTAGAGTACTTTATTATTAGTGCGACTGAAGGCCAAACTCCGTGTCATCTTGTCCCTCTCAGGTCCTGGAGGCTTGGAAGAACCTCCTGGAGGCGGTGGAGGGACGGCGTGTGAAGCTGGCCGACACAGGAGACAAGTTCCGCTTCTTCAGCATGGTGCGCGACCTGATGCTGTGGATGGAGGACGTCATCCGTCTGATCGAGGCCCAGGAGAAGCCCAGGTATTTTGGATATTTGATGAGGAAGTGCCTGTGATTTCAGTGTGTAGTAACAGTAGTTAAGCCCTGCTATCACACCACACATGTGCTTTTAAGTCAGTCTGTTGTGTGCTCTGTATAAAAGAGCACAGCTGCAGGAATTACCCAGCGACTGGTGAAAGATGGTGAGAGTACCGGTAGCTGATGTTGTGTGTTGGTGTGTTTGCTTGGTTGTTTTCAGGGACGTGTCATCAGTGGAGCTGCTGATGAACAACCACCAGGGCATCAAGGCAGAAATCGATGCCCGCAACGACAGCTTCACGGCCTGCATCGAGCTGGGCAAAGCACTGCTGGCCCGAAAACACTACGCTTCAGATGAGGTAAGAGAGCACCTCTTTGAAAAGTATTAAAGGCTAGGACATGATAAAAATACTCCACCGAATAATAGACCTAGAAGCAGATTGTTAAATTGACATCCTCTCCTCATCCTCACTGGAAAATTTGGAATCTCTAAATTGATTTCTAGATTTCTATTTATTTCAAGTTTTTTAGTAGATACTAGATGTTTCCTGCTCTCCTAAAAAATCTACTCTCATACTTTGCACACTGATGGTTTCAGGTTTCCACATCACACTTGTAGAAGTTGCATACTAGATCACTGGTGGCTCCTTCTTTGGTAACACTTTATTTGAAAGGGTGTACATAGGACTGACATTGGAAATCATGTGACAGAGTAATAACATGTAATGACAAACTGTAACACTCTAGTTCGGGTCCATGTATTTTGACACTGTTATAATGTTGTCATGACAGCCAAAGTCAAAGTCAACAATCATAACTCTATAGTGAATAGATTATTGAACTTCATGTCCAAAGCAGGTCATTTTTGAACCATGTCCAACCTCAAGTCTTTCAACTTTAAATCAACTCTTTACAGTCTCTGATCTAACATCTGGTGGCATAACAAGGTCTTTAAATCTCTCTACTGTCTGTCTGCAGCTTTTTACATTATTTTTCTATCAATACATTTTTATATAAAGAGCCATATTTCAAACACAGCTGTGCAAGGTGCAAAGTTTTTTTTTGTCCAAAGGCTTTGATTTGCTGCTTTAATTCTTTAATTGTCTCTTGTGATGTTGTTTCTCCTCAGATTAAAGAGAAGTTGCTACAGTTGACAGACAAGAGAAAAGACATGATTGACAAGTGGGAGGACAGATGGGAGTGGCTTAGATTAGGTAAGACTTTCACCCAGTCATCAGCTGGGACATTTAGGCCCTGTTCAGACCTGACATTAACATCCATCCTGATCACATGCAGACAGCTCTGATGCAAGGTCTGAACACACTCAGGACACATTTCAGACGCTGGACAGCGTTCAGCGTTCAGGACAGATGTTAATGCAAGATCTGAATCGGGCCTGCGTCACTGCTCAGTAGATGAGGTTTAACACGTGTATTTATGTGTGTCTCAGTGCTGGAGGTGCACCAGTTCTCCCGGGACGCCGGCGTGGCCGAGGCCTGGCTGCTGGGTCAGGAGCCCTACCTGTCCAGCAGGGAGATCGGACAGAGCGTGGATGAGGTGGAGAAGCTCATCAAACGCCATGAGGCCTTCGAGAAGTCCGCCGCCACCTGGGAGGAACGCTTTGCCGCGCTGGAGAGGCTGACCACAGTGAGAAAACAAACGCACTAATCACACACACACACTGCAGACACATACACCAGAGTGTCAGCGTGAGAACAAAAATCTGTGTGTCCAGATGGAGTTACTGGAAGTGAGAAGAAGGCAAGAGGAGGAGGAGAGGAGGAGACAACCCCCA
>JAPQRN010000008.1:24218165-24228603 GCA_037367275.1 Coranthus polyacanthus | reverse complement strand
CAGTGGCGTTGTCAGCCCCCCTGGTCATGTGGCGTGTTTCAGGCTTGTTAGAGTGTTTGGAGCTTAATTCTGCAACTTTGCTCAAACATTTTTGTGGACAGAGGTTGCATTAGTGTAGATGTAGCCTAAGATATTAATGTAACAGTAAATTAGAATGAATAAAATTAATATAAAAACTCTACTTCTACATTTAAAAAATCTTAATGGAGAATTAATACTATGATACACACAGAAGTAGGTTTAAGTTCTTGTTTGGTGTTTTTGCACATTCATTTATCGGTCTGTACATTCCCACACATTATACATTCACACTCATACTCTTCTTATATCTTCAAGATGTTTTTTATACACATATATATATATATATATATATAAAGCCTCTGAAAAGACATTGAAGACACTTTTATTAGTCTGTAGAGTTTACAATGCTAAAATACATAAAATTACAGGAAAATACATGAAATGAAGTAAAAGAAGATATTCTAATAATAATCCTAATACAAGGCATAAATGTAAATGTAAAGTACTGATATTAGGGCAAAACAGGTAAAAGTACATCAGTAATATGCTGTAAAACTTTGAGTTGCAATGTTTTAGATATCCAGTCTGTTGTATTATCCTTGGAAAAAAAACAGTGTTCCTCTTACGAATAATCATTTTCCTCCTGTGTATCAAGTATCAGCTGACCTTCGAAAGCTTTATCGAAAACTGCTTATAACAATAGCGTGTGTGTGCGCGCGCGTGTGCGTGTGGTCATTACATCCTTACATTTTACATCTCCACATTATATTCAGTTAGTTAGTCAGTTAGTTATCTTGTGTTACTGTTTTGTATTATCACGATTATCAGCCTGTTTTTGTGGTTTATTGTATTAAATGTCTTTGTTTGTCTTCACGGTTCTGTTGCATGTCATTTCCTCAACTAACACACATTCCCCAATAAACCCTGTCACGACCAATCAGAGCACCCGACCCATCCTGGTTTGTCTGTCCATGTGTTTTTACAGTTATGTCTCCTTGTACAGTGTTGTTTTTTCTTGTTTTGTTTTGGGGGTTTTTTTTCGTGCCATCGTCATCATTAATATTGTAGCTGTATTTTCTCTCATCATTTTTTCATATCTCATGTTTTTCACCAGTTTTCATCCTGGGGCCTTTTTAAATACATGTTTTCTGAGTTTTATTTTGTGTGCACAGTAGGTTTATTTCATGGACATAAAAGGACACTTCAAATATTTATGGTATAACTATAACCTAATATACTATGCTATCTTTTTTCATTTGTAGGATAATATAGGGCTGGAGCAAATAATTGTTGGTTGTTTCTAGAGTTAAATGGCAAAACATCTGTTATGTCCAGATAGGAAAAAGAGCACTCTGATGATTATTCTCTAAAAGTAGGTCTGAGCTACTTATACAGCATTATTGCATGACATGTTTCATATTCTTTTGATACCTAAAGGTTTGTTATTTGTAGAGTTAAAACCTCAATGATGAGTTTTAAATGCTCTTGGTAATTTTCCTCCAGTCCTACACAAACTAATAATCAATAAAAGCTTGTCAAGAACTCCGAATAAAATTTAAAATTCTCCCACTTCCAAATTGGACCAAACCAAAGACTGTACAGAAAAATAGACAACAGGACATCACATCCTCCCACTATGGAAAAGTGAAGCCAGAAAATGAAATGGTTGTCATCTTTTCTCTGTGTCGCATTTTGACCTTGTGCAGTAGAAACACAGGGTTGCGACGTGAGTTTAACAACCAGGTGACACATTTGTGCCCTCCACCTCATTCTGAACTACACCCCTTTTTATATCATCCAATGGAAAACTGATCAGAAAGATGACAATTTGATGAAATCTATCTAAAAAGACAGAAATAACCTTAAAGTTGGATTTGTTGTTTCATGTCCCATTGACTGACACAGAGGGGGTGGGGCTTATGAGCTATCCTGCAACCAGCCACCAGGGGGCAATCAACATATTTTGGCTTCCCTTTAAAGGAGCTGTTGTTTCACCCATCTTTAAAGAGTGCTGCAGGGATGAAGTATTTTTGTAGACTTGACTGAAGTTAGCATCACACCGGTAGTCTGGTTTACAGGAAGTACTCTACTGGAATAATTCTGCCAATGGGACGATTTCAGTCCTCATTCTTCTCCCTTCCAGTATCTGCGTGATGTTGTTTTGAAAGTTCCCCTCGCTATGTAAAAGAACAGCAACAACCACCGAGCTGCAACTACCCATCCACATATATGGAATTTTCTTTTGTAGAGATTTAGTCATTTTAATACCACAGCTCGTTTCTCCACATCCAAATGTTTCACCAAAACAACTTCTCTCCAACACTATTTTGCCAAGACACTGTTGCTGCATCCTGCTCCCAGCGCAACCCAAAATGGAGTTTGGAGGATTGGTCCAAGCTGTAACAAACACCTCTTATTGGTCTTGTGTATGAAAAGTTCACATAAAACCTTCGTAATGCCTGTCAGGAAAGTTTATTAGTTTTGGTCCAACCCAACAAAGCCTTATTTAAAACCTTTCAAGATAAGTTCAGACCTTCAGGGAACCAGTAAAATCTCCCGTGATTGGTCTAGCTCCTGCCAAGACCTCAATAAAACCTCCTAGGATTGGTCCAGCTCTTGCAGTCCTTCAGTTTAAGCTCCCAGGATTGGTCCAGCTTCTCAAAAAAGAGCACCCACTACTGGTCCAGCCGCTGAGGAGCTCGGTAACAGGGTAATAAAGCATCCGCTTGGAGTGGGTGTGGTGTGGAAAAATAAAATCTTGGTTTTTGATACTTGGCCAAGCTTCACCCTCACCAATTATGAAACCCAGTAATGACTTCCAAACAATTTGGTGGATAATTGTTTGAGATTTTCTTCTGTGTTGCTGCTTCTTCCTCTTGCCTTTCTTCACGCTGTCCACTGTGATGTGTGTTATGGAGTGGTGTTTGGATTAAATATGCATGTCCTAAAACCTGTAATCAGTGCACGATCACACTGTGTTGGCTTCTCAGAGGTTTTTAATCAGTACTGAGTGACTAAAATGCTTAAAAATGCAAACAAAGGCTGGTGAGTCAGTGGCTTGATGGACAGTTCAACATTCTATTCAAGTTGGCTTTGTTCCAGTCATCAAGACTCGAGAGACAGACCACTGGCAGATCGCTTGACTTTATAAAACCAGAAAGAGACGTGTAAAGGATCAGTCCAGTGATTTTCTGTACTTATAATCAATAGATCCTGTGGAAAGATTAATGCCAGCAATGAATTAATCCTACAACGGTATTGTCCATGTACCTGTGATTCAAATTAGCTTATGATTCTGCTCTGCTCTGCATGCAGCTCATAACTGATGTACAGCTTCTGTGTGTCTGAGACAAACAGGAATTAAAAACTATATATCTACAGTATTACAGAGATCCATGTGTCCTCAGTTTGTCCACTGACTCCTAACTCTCCTCTCCGTTTCCAGGACAACATGGAAGGGGGTGAGGTGGTGAACGGGGTGTCGGAGCCCAGCCCTGCAGGGTCTCCAGGTGCGTCTCGCAAGGGCAAGGCCAGCCAGGCAGCGACTCTGCCGGCCAAAAGCCAGCAGGACGCTCCCACGTCACAGCTGGAGGGCTTCCTGCACCGCAAACATGAATGGGAGGGACACAATAAGAAGGCTTCAAGCAGGTAAGACCACGTTTATTTGTAACATGGAAAAAAACTGTCACTCATATATTATTCATGTATATTTTACAGGACTAGCTCAACCAATTGATGATTTATTGAAAAAAAAATATGTATGTGTGTCCACATTTTTGTGTTTAGGGGAATAATTAACACAAAAATATGATCAGAAATTGATGTAAAGTAGTTTATTAATTAAAATATATGGAAGTGTAGCTCTGCTGCTAGACACTGATGTTGCCATTGAACAAATAATTAGGTTTCTGTTAATAACAGTAAGTTGTTTTACAGTAGCAAAGAGTGTAGACATTCAGTCCAAAATGGTGAAAGTACCTCTGTTGCTGTACAGTTCTGCTAATACTGTTAGTGTGCTAATACGCTAATATCAGTCGATCAACCTTTAGTTATACCTATAGTTATACTTACTGAGGGGTAATCCTCATTTACAATGATATCGAGTTAAATTAAAACAAGCGAAGAAACACAAAGACAAGTAATAAGATACAGTTAGATTAAAATAAATAAAGCATTAAATTAAATATCAAATACATTTAGATAAAACAGTTACATGTAGAGGAAGGGAGGTTTAAGATCCAATTTTTAAAATGGGTAAAAGGTACAAGTGTGTTAATTTTAAGAAGGTGCTGTATTTTGTTCCGTGATTCGGATGCACTAAAATTAAATTGTCCAAGTTCAGACCGAACACATGGGACATTTAACATCTCACCTTAACACACTGCATCTTGATGAAGCAGTCCAGAAAACACACAGAGGCATTTACCTTCTTCAGTTTGTCCATTGTAACATTCCAAAAGGTCTTAACATTGCTAAAAACTGAGCTAACCAAGATACATCAATGTCTTCAAAGCCACCAGATTCCCTTGACAAAAACATTAATTTAACTACACAGAACGTGGGAGCTGCATCGATCACTACGTTTGTTTTGTTCATTTGGATTTGAACTAACGTGTTATAACCCAAAAGTCACACTATAACAATCAAAATCAAACAAATCAAGGCAGTGGTACACCAGCAACACCTGTGATCTACAAAGTAAAATGACTGATTTTGTCAAAGGCATCTGGTAGAATAAGGTATATATACTTATAGTGTAGACTTAAACTGATGCCAGCTCACTTTGTAGTCAAACGCTGACCCCCCAAATATACCTTTTAAAGGGACAAAATAACAAAAAAGAAAACTATACTTAAATATTAGTTTGTCAGATGAAGTCATTGCTGGTGGTGAAGCACAGCTTTTTGTTTGCTCACTCTTTGTGTGTTTGTGCAGGTCGTGGCACAATGTGTATTGTGTGATCAACCAGCAGGAGATGGGTTTCTATAAGGACCAGAAAAGCGCTAGTCAGGGCATTCCCTACCACAGTGAGATTCCCGTCAGCCTCAAGGACGCCGTGTGCGAGGTGGCGACGGACTACAAGAAGAAGAAACATGTCTTTAAGCTCAAGTGAGTGTCCTGCTGCTGGAAATGCTCACTCCTCTGTAGGTTAAAATTTGACAGTGTGAGATGTCCTGTCACTTAAATCTTAAATAAATATTATTATTAAATGACTAAATTCTTTTTCTTAACAGAATCACTGACGGGAACGAGTATCTCTTCCAAGCCAAAGATGATGTAAGTACAAAACACTGCAGTGGAGGTGGAAATATTACTGAATGAAGTCTTTAGAGTTTTTGGGTTTTTTATGTTCAACTGTGAAGTCCATAAAGTGCCAAAAGTCCACATGAGATTTTTAACTGGGACTAGATGCGTCATTTCCATATTCAGTTTCTTTCCTTTTCCTCATTGTACATTTGTTTTTTATGTATCAACACATTTTAATTTAATTATTATTTATATTTTTGTAGTCTTTCAAATTGTATGTATACTATTCTAATAATTGTTTTGTATTTAAATTTGGCATATCAAGTTTATATTTTTTCTCTTTCAATGTATTTTTTATGTTAACGTTGTGCTTCTATTTTAATGTATTTCTTATTTTATTCTTATTTATCTTATCTTATCTATATTAGTCTAGTCATTCTTTTTAACTTACTATTTTCTAGTTGTTCGATTGTGATACGTTTTAATTTTACTTATTTTGACTTTTTCTAGTTTTCTGACATTTTTGTCATCCGGTTTTGACCGATTTTTGTAATGATTCTTTTTTTAAAAAATATAGATATTTTTGTGTTTTTTATAATGTTTTCGTACTATGTTGTCACCTCTTCGTCCACAGGAGGAGATGAACACGTGGATCTCGGCCATTACGTCTGCCGTGTCGGGTGAGAAGTCAGACGTGACGCCCAGCAGCCATAGCACGCCGGCACCGGCCACACGCGCTCAGACGCTGCCGGCCTCGGTCGCCACGCCGACAGTCGAGTCGAGCCCGGGCAAAAGAGAGAAAGACAAGGAGAAACGCTTCAGTCTGTTCAGCAAGAAGAAATAGACGCTCTTCCTTTCCTCCTTCTTCCTCTTCCTCCTTCGTCCTCATCCCTCTGGTGCTGTTTGGGGTCGTCCCTCATTTCTGATCAACTTTTGGTCAAATGTTTGCTGATGATGTCCTTGTCTATTGACCGAAGTTATGATCTAGAGTCAGCTTGTAGCATCTGATACTGTAATAAAATCTAATAGAGTAACTGCTCAAAATGCTAGTACAGAACTAAATTAGATAATAAATTGGCATCTTATGTAATTAGCTTTTTAAAAACATAAAAAATAAAAAGTAATACCTTCATTTAATGATGAAAAACCTGCGTGCTACCAGACTTCATTAACATTTTGACTTGTTCAGTGGTTGCCAATTCTTTCGATGTTGCTGCGTCGCAAAAAAAAAAACATCCCAAACAGCTCCTTTTCCTTCCTCATCCTTTCTCTTCCTCTTCCTCCTCTTCCTCTCGAAAAGCGTGACTCCAGCATGCAAGCTCCGAGCCAAAACTCTCCACTCTGTGCCTATCAACCGTCCCGGCTCAGAGCTACAGTAACAGCTACGACGACAACAACGACAACAACACATCACCTGTATCCTCTGTTCAGTTTTTGTAAGATAAGGAGCAGGAAAAATGAAAAAAAAAAAAGATCTGATTGAGGAAATATTTTAAAGGGGTCTGCAAATGCTTGAGGCAGCTGCTGTCATTAAATAAAAACCAGAGTTTGCCGCTGAACAACAACAACACGATGTAGAGGAGTTCCCAGAATATCCCACTTATTATTCTTACTGCTATTATTTGTGTTTTCTATCTCCTGATGTTTTCTGCTTTTGTCATCATCCCGCCTACTACTACTACTGCCTTTTGTGGGTTTGTGTTTACGCTCCCCAGCAGCCGTCACAGTTTTGTTATTTTTCTTGTTTTGGTTTTTCCTTCTGTCTTTGTTTTTCCAGTAAGTTGTAGGTAGTTTTGTTTAGGGTCCATCCTCAGTTTTTGCGAGGCCTTGTCTTTGCAAGATGACGTGTATCCCTCTGTAGTGGGGAAAACTGAGACCACAGCAGGGTAAACCTCTGAAAATTACACCTTCAATTTGAGATACAGTGTCAGAAAATGTGTGAAGGCATGTTGTAAAAAATGCTGGAAACGGTGAATGTTTAAGAGCAGAAAACGTGATCTAAAGTACAAAACAGCTTCTGCTTTGGGGAAACAACCCAATTATGCACTGAATTATTTTCTGTTACCTTAATAACCACCAATGAAAGGTCAATTATCATTATGCTCTTTAATATTTTGGTGCTGTCTAATCCCTGAAGCATCACATGTAAACAAAAGTGTGGCTGTAATTCAGAGCGTTACCCTGCAGTGCTTTGAACTGTATGTATAACTTGTGTATAACAAACTGTTAAAAAAAATAAACCTGTGTTTAATTTCACTTATTATTACTGCTACTAATAAGACCTACCAACCGTAATAAGCTTAATTTGACTATAATTCTCTTTACAAGACGACCTAACAATATGTACACTTAACAAATCTGAATGAAGGAGCTGCTGAGTTTGCCTCAGTGGGAGAATAAATAACTAAGACCGGTAAGAATGTTCGATAACTTTAAAGCATCCAGTAAGGTTTATTTTTACTGTCTTTTACGTATTTGAAACATTTACTTCTGCCCATAGTTACTTGGAAGAATGTTTTTTTTCCTCCAGTATGTATTTTCTGTTCCACAGTTAAGCTATGTCTAAGGTTTATTTAGTCCAACAAGTATGGAGACGTAGATGTACTATAAAAACAAAAATTACTTTTAAGCATTGCTGTTTAAATGGAAAAGTTGGTTCTAAAAAGCATTTACTGGAAGTGAGTTGTGTCGCAGAATAATGGTCGCTTGCTTGTTGGCTTCAGCACTCCCATTTTTAAGATTTTTAGACTTTTGCCACCAACGACTTTGCAGTGAAGTTTGTTCAGTTACTTTCAATGTTGCTTCTCTAATGCAGAAGGCCTTCCGTCACAAACTTAGCCCCATTTTGGTATTAATAGACTTCCCTACTGGGCAGAAAAATGGAAGCTTTTATTGCCTTTATTGACAAAAATTTTACTTTATTGACAAAAATTAACCCATCAGTGCAGAACAAATGTTCCGTTTGACCCTGCAGTAACCGATTTCAACAAGAAAATGCTCAAATCAAAACTCTGCTCTCAAAACTAGAGCTTTGGGTTAATTTTAAAACATTTTTCCTACTAGTTTTGCCATTACTAGACTTCTGTACCTGCCAGACATCGTGGAAATCCAAAACTATAAAAAATGTGGCAATTTTTTTATCTGCACCTAATGTTGATCAGGTGAGGCTTGATTTCAATATTATACATAATGGAAAGGTGACTGTGGAAGACTTTTACTGACTAAAATTAACCCACAACTGCAGAAAACATTTGCATTCTGACCTATCTAAAGGTATGGATTCAAGACGCTGCAGTAACAGATTTCAACATCAAATGCTTAAAATCAAAACTATGCCCCCAAAATTTGATTTTCAGCTTAATAGAACATTTTAACGCTGGTAGTTTTGCCACTGATAGACTTACATACAGGCCAGAAAAAGTGGAAGCAAAAAAATGACCAATCTTAAAAAATAAAATTTGGTGGAATTTTTTTGTCTGTAGCTGGTGTTGGTCAAGTGGGGTTTAAGTTAAAAATTGTAACAGTTGCATACTGCAAACTGCAAATGCAGAAGACATTTGCCCTTTGGCCAAATTTCAGGTCTAGATTTAAGATACTGCAGCCACTTTAAACATGATCCTGGATGTTATTTTGTAGTTGGGACACTGTAATTGAATCAGGAAATGTATCTTCAGTCACTAAAAAACATACCAAGCGCTTGAACTGGGCACATCAAATGGAAGTGCAAAACAGAAATAATTACATTTCAAACTTTTCCTAGTTTGTAAGCATACTTAATTCCTCAGTGGTTTTGACATTAATCAACTTCCACACATAGCAGAAAAAGTGACAGCATAATAGCAGGAAATGAGAAGGTGGGTGCGTTTGTTTTCACACAGCTGGTGTCGGGTTTTGTTTTTAGTTTTCTGGTTGGTGAAACACATTAAAGTAACTGAAACACTTCACAGGGTGGTTGGCTCCTGATACTTTATTTCTTTTTGCTCCATTCTCTGGCAATTTGATCAATATAGTGTGCATTCCTCTGTCACTGTAACCATAGTAATGAGATATCTCTTCATATTGCACAATCAAAAATGCCACGATTGCGGGGGGATGGGTGGGTGGGTGTTTCAGGGGGCTTGTGGGGTGGGTGTGGGCTGGGGCTTGGGTTTGTAGGTCAGGTAGGCGGTGTGATGTGGACCAGGGGTCACTGCTAGTTGGATCTGCACCTGTAGACTTCTCCCCCCTCTCTGTTACATATGTGCAAAAAGCCATTAAAATGCTTTTAAAACAAACCAAACAGACTGTCTGCTTTCTTATGTGTGATGTTCAAACACCTCTGCACCAATCCACACACTATTTTATCAAGCTTTAGGCAGGGTTTTTTTGGTAGCACTTTATATTAGGTTGCACAACTAACTGTTAATGAATTGCTCATTAGCATACATATTAGTAGCATATTGGCTCTTTAGTACTCATTATTAAGCACATATTAATGCCTTATTCTGCATAACCACATTTTACAACTACTAGGCCATAAACTAATAGTTTTCCCTCAATAACCTACCAATTACTCATTATTGACAGTGAGTAAAGCAGTTGTACAAGCATGATCTTACTTTGCGTAGTTTGTGCCTTTATAAAGTGGAATTACCACAAGACTAGTCATTCAGCATAAATATTGCCTAATAAATATGGCCTCATCATATGCAATAAAACACTAAAGTACAAGAGTTAATAGTGTCCAAATAACTCTTAAGTGAAGTCTTTCTCACTCAGAATATGTTCCCCATATTTCACTTGTAATTTGACAATTATTAACCAATTCATGTTCCCTGTCGTCAAGTTGCCTCCTCTTCAAACTGCAGTAAACATCGGTCATCTCAATATCAATATCAAACATCTACTTTATCACTGCCTAGGACGACTTCAGAGATTTTCAAACGTATCCATTAAAATATGTTTTGACGTTTCTTCAGGGCTAAGAACAAATCTACTGTGTAAACATGCTGTGTAATTTACAGTTGACAGAGCTTTCACAAAATCATACAGTTTTTAAAGTATATGTGCATCTCCCTTACCCAGTTAGTTAATGACCTGGTAGTGGTAGAATCTGATCATGCATGTATGTATTGTCATATAAATTTACATGACTTGTGACTTGTAATGACCTGTGTGTGTGTGTGTGTGT
>JAPQRN010000008.1:24176999-24194893 GCA_037367275.1 Coranthus polyacanthus | reverse complement strand
ACTAGCAAGCAGACAAGTGAGTCAAATTCAAGTGGAAACAAACGAAACCTGCAAGTATCCTGAAATAAAAAGATGTTGTGCACTGACCTTTGTATAAGATGTATGATGGCGTATTAGAGCCATTCTAAGTAAAAAAAGATGGGGGAGTGGGGTTTCAAGAAAAGATGCTCCATTAATTTTTATTAATCTATGAGAAAATGGTTTGAGATTGAAGTTATACACTGTGAGAAAAAACTCTGGTGAGGTAGTAAAGGCCAGGTGTTTCTTGTAAATGCATGACTTAAATATTCTCAGAGAATATTCAGGTTTTTCTATTACATTTGTAAGGTTTTTTCTCATATATTTACCACTTTAATCTCAGAGAATTTGTGAGTTTTTTCTTGTTCATTTCCAACTTTAATCTCAGAGAATTTCTGCATTTATATTCTCAGAGAATATTAGTTTTTTTTCTTGAGTTTTTCCCCACAGATTCATGACTTTACAGTCTCACAGAATATTCCATTTTTGTTCTCGTAAATTTAAATTTTTTCTCATGGCTTATCACTTCTCAGATCTCTGAGAATATCCAAATTTGTAATCATGAATTTTTTCTTGCAAATTCTTGATTTTATATCCTCAGATAACATTAGAGTTTTATTAGTTTATTTAGTTTTAGTTACGTTATGTTTTTTCTCATACATTTCTGAGTTCTTTCTATAACTTTAATTATATATTATGAGTTTTTGAGATTTTTCTTGGAACGGTACCTTCCCCTAACTCTTTTTTTGTTTTTTTTTATCTAAGTTGGTCTTAATACACCATTGTATCTGATGAAACTACCAGTAACACATGCATGTATATTTCAATTTTCCCCTCTCCGTCTGTCTGCAGTTCTGGTCTCTTTGTGGAAACACTCTCACACCCAAACGAGGCATTTTTGGGAAGACAGGCGACCTGCAGACCATCCTGTGTGTGGCCTCAGCTAAAGATGACATCACGTACTCCGGGGCCCTCAACGGCGACATTTACGTCTGGAAGGGACTCAACCTGATCCGGACAGTTCAGGCCGCACACGGGGTAAGTCTCAAACCTGCTCTCATCTTTGACCTACATGTTAGTTGTCAGTTGTCATGTGATGGGACAGATCAGGCTTCCCCCTCCTCCTCTCTCCTCGCTGCATGTGGACGTACAGGCTGGAATCTTCAGCATGTTCTCCTGTGAGGAGGGTTTTGCCACTGGAGGCAGAGATGGCTGCA
The DNA here is from genome assembly GCA_037367275.1 of Coranthus polyacanthus. Lineage (NCBI taxonomy): Eukaryota > Metazoa > Chordata > Actinopteri > Kurtiformes > Apogonidae > Coranthus > Coranthus polyacanthus. Next base: position 24,193,658 of record JAPQRN010000008.1, on the reverse strand, counting down.
TCCGACTGTGGGATGTCGACTTTAAGCCGATTACAAAGATCGACCTGCGGGAGGCTGAGCAGGGATACAAAGGTACGATAACATGAAGCTGAATTCAGTTAAAAGGTCTCGTAACTCTGGCCACAGATAAGCCACTGCAAAATAGAAATGAACTCATTATTTTTTTTCTAATCCTATTAATGTTATGGTCTGTAAAATGTCAGAAAGAAGTGAATGTCTTGAATGTGTGAGCAACAGTAGAAAACCCACCAATATTCCTAAAAGGCACCTTATACCCGAAGAACCTCCCTGAGAATTGTTATCTTTTTAAGTTTTCTTCAGTATGACAGTAATCCAGGGATAGTTATCTGTACAGAACAAACAGGAGCTCCTGACAATAATACTGCACATGTTTACATGGTGCTAACTTAACAACATCTAAACAAATACAGGACCAAAGAAGGGGAAAAACACTTAATTTGAAGTCATTCAGACCCTGTTTCCACTTAGTTTTAAAATGTGTCTTTGGCTAGGACCACCAAGAGTGATCTGATCATTCAAACCACTTATCAAGGTCTGGGATTCACCACATATATTTTGTAGTGTAAATGCTAATATTTCCTGATGTGTTCTCAACAAGGATGTAAGAGGAAAACATGCCATCAAAGCAGGATGTGGTTTTGTCAAAGAGAGGAGCGTAGTCCCAGCTGTTGACCCATAACAGCTGTAGCTACCTCATTGGTCCTCTGCAGGAGACGAGATTTAAGAAAGTGTTTCAGTGGATGCTGAATTATTATACGCCTCCAAGTATGAGTCATCAAGATTTTTTCAAGGTCAAGGTGACTTGTGACCCACAGACTGTATATAATGAGTTGACAGAGGAACTCTGATGTCTGTATCATTATTTTTCATGTTTATTCTCATATTAGTTTCTGGCTAATTAGTTTCTGGCTACTGGCTTCAATACGGTAGTTCAGAAACTGCCGTTTTGAAGCCAGTAGTTTGTGCTTTTACCGTCATCATCATGTAGCTTATTAATCACAACTACAGTTGAGCTGCTTTTCAGGAAGAAAATGTGTTTTTAAACATTTACTTTTTAAATATATAGAAACTCTGAAAGTCTGACTCAGCAGTTGAATGAGCTGTCAATCACACCTGTCAATCAAATGCAATAAACCTCAGCTACCAAAAAAGTAGCTTTCATTTATCATGTGATTCTTACCTTTCAGGCGGAGTCAGTTAACAACTTAACAACTCCACCTACCAAACTTGTATTTTGAGTTAATAAATATAATGCTCATAAATACTGGGATGCAAATGCCTGATCGCATATCATCACCCAGATAATAAGTCACAGGTTTATATCAAGTACAGACATGGTACAGTAATAATAAGGATACGTGTGTTAGAGAAAGGCATGGACTGGACCATCTATTGTGTGTGTGAGACCTTTAAACTAGCAGGGTCCACCAAAACAGTGAAAACAGTGTGACTACCTTTTCTTCAAAACGCATTTTACCTGCACATTTTACCTATGTCTCTTTTCTGAGACAGATATTGTCGTGCACTGTCCTGAGAAAATGGAGAAGGATTCGGGAATAAAAGGCTCTTTTGTCAGTTTAATTCATTGTTGAAAAGATGCAGAGGAGGTGAAAACTCCTTCTCTTTTCAGTTTGAAGATATTTAAAGATCATATTTAAAACTTCCTGTCTCTAGTTTGAGAATGACCTGATTTAAAAAAAAAAAAAAAAAAAAAAGAAAATCAAAGGGTGTAAAAGCTATTTTCTCATTTCGGTAAAGATGAGAGCAGAGGTGTAAAAGTTTGCTATCTTTCAGTAGGAGATGGAAACTGACCTGATTTTATAAAAACCCTGAAGTTTTGAATGGTTGAACCTTTCTCCTCTTCCATACCGCTAAATGTCATATCCCAGCAGGACAGAGGGTTGAACCCTCAAGCCCCTGGCCTCATTTATACGTCTCCTCTCTGAAGATTTTTTAGGGCAAAGTTAAAAAGAACAGAAGGAAGGAAGCAGGGAAAGGTTTTGGTGTCTCTGTTCCCAGTCACAGATAGAAATGGGCTAATTTTGGGCGAAATTTGCACGGTTGGAAAGCTTTATAGAAAGTTCAAAGTGCAGAAGGTAAATGTTACTCCCCAGCAAGAGATGGTAAGGGAGTGGAAAAGAAATCTTCAGCAGACCTTTTGCTCTTTCTCTTTCCTTTTCAAAATGATAGAACACAAAGAGAAAAGTTACAAAGGTTTACTGCAGGTGTTTTCCACTGGTTTTAGGAGGTCTTAGACTGTCCTGTTAAAATAACAACGAGCCCACAGGTTGTTTGTGCGGCAGCTCATTACAACTTTGGTTTTGTTGTTTAGTGACAAGCAGTCGGGCAGCGTGAGACAGCGTTTCATTTGGTCTGGTTAGTTTTTCTTTCACACTGCACTTTTGGTAGTGGACTAATACGTCCTGTCATCATCATCTACCTGGCTGTGTTTCCCTTTATAAACGGCCATGCATGTTATTAATTTATCTCATTTTTAACTTCTTCCCTTTGTTTTTCTTTTTGCGTAACTTCAACTAACTCCAGAAAACAGTTTTCACACTGTACATGAACCAAGCCATGGTTCAGATTGATCCCTCTTGTGGTCAGACCATGGAGGATGTTTGGTCCACACTGTGGTCAGGAGGAGGTTTTACATCTGCAAATACTGGTCCAGATCAAACTGGAAAGTCCAAAGGTCTGGATGTGAAAACTCCATAAGGAAATTCTGTAAAGTAAATAATAAACAAAGATATATACAAAATGCACTATGAATACACAGTGGAGATAAGTTATATAAGACTTTAAGTTTTCAAACAGCTCTATTTGAAGTGTGTTTCTGTGTTTGCTTATGTTGCATATGTAATCGGTCACAATGCTCTCTTCAGTTTGTATGTGTGTGTGTGTTTCTTAGGTTGAGTGTACTGATTTCTCAGGGCCACTGAACAAGAACAACAGAAACGTTAACAGCATCTTGTCATTTTTTTCGAGGAAGAGTATGAGCAGAAGGAGAAAATGTCACAATGAAATGAGAGGAAATTTTATCCTTCTGGCAGCAGTGAACAGTTCTGAGATGAGATTTTAGAAATGAAGCCTGAGCACAGTCCTTCTCAGGTTTTCTCCTGAAGTTAAAGAAAAACAACTTCCACAATCTTTCCCAATTATTTCCAATTTGCCTCATAAACTCCTTCAGCATCAGGCAGTTTTTTGGCTCGTGAACCTCCAGGGAGGAGTTCCTAACAAAGTTATGGGAAACATCACACACTGAGTCATGCCATCAGCGACAGCAGATGCTCTAATTGGCGAGCAGCACGCTGTTGAACGGTGATGCTAATTAAGTTTCCAATGCTGGAGAAGAGCAGTTTGACGGCGAGTGAAACTCTAACTTCCTCCTGTACTGAGTTAAAGTTACATTGAGCCAGTTAGTCATCTAACATCCAACCCTAATGCCCCTTAGTTTTGTTTTAATGATTCTTTTCATTCTAATAAAAATAGTGGTGATTACAAGGATGTTAAATACACAAATATTATTTTGGGTAAAAAGTTTATAACTTATAAGCATAAGCATTACTTTTAGAGCTTCTATTTATTGAATAAAATGTAATTTTCCTGACAGACAGCTCTACTATAGTTGTGGTTAAGAAGTTACACTAACAAGACCATCAAAAGTTTCTGTTACGTAAATGTTTCATGAACTTCACTTGAAGCTTAATTGCAAAAGCTGGCCTGTTAGCATTAATTTAGTATAGGATTATATGGTCTGTCAACTTGCCTGCTAATTAGCTAGATGGCACTAGTCAGTATGTTAACATTACAGTTACTGTATGTGTAAAGTAGCTGAAATTACTGTACTGTATTTTGTGGCAATTAACATAACAGTGGTGGTTAGCAGTGTGGCTGCTCAACCTAGCAGTAACATTAGCTTGGCAAGGTTAACCCCTCACTCTTTCCCAAGTCCACCCTGTTGTAATGTAGTCACTTCTGGCTCCAATAAACCAAGATGGCGATGGCCAACCATGCCAAACTCAAGGCTTCAAAACAGTAGATGACGTCACAGTATCTACATCCACTTCAATTCAGTTCAATTCAGTTTTATTTGTATAGCACCAGTCACAATACATGATCATCTCAAATTCAATGCAATTATAATGGAGTTTTCTTACAGGACATTTAGATTGAAGTTCACCTTTTCAACTTTTTTATTTTATTTTAAAAACTGTTATCCACTAATGTTTGTTGTTGCAGCTCTTTTATTATTTTATCATTTCTCCAAACATGTGTTAATGCTGATCTTATCCTTTTCTTCCTTTCACACGTCTTCCTCTGTCCTCGTCCTCATCCTCCCTCAGGTCTGTCTATTCGCAGCGTCTGCTGGCGAGCTGACCGGATCCTGGCGGGAACGCAGGACAGTGAGATCTTTGAGGTGAAGGAGTAGTCTTACAGACACTTTGTTTTTTTGTTTTCCCAGTATAAGCCATTTGTCTGTAAGGACTCTTCTGTCTATTATCTGTCCAGGTCATGGTGAGGGATAGAGACAAACCACTGCTCATCATGCAGGGACACAGTGAGGGTGAACTCTGGGCGCTGGATGTTCACCCCAAAAAACCTCTGGCTGTCACCGGCAGCGACGACCGCTCTGTCAGGTCAGTGGAGACTGGGAGCTGCCCAGTGTAAACGCTGTACGTACACTTCACAGGAGTAACTCTGACATAGTTAATGTTGTGAACCTTGTGCTTTTTTTGTTCATTCACACTTTATTTCTTTATAGGGGTGTAAAAAGATGTTGATATGCATAATTAATAGTTAACATGCAAAGATTTGTGACAGATAGTTTTGTGTTTTGTTGATAGCAGTGTTGTAATCTATATTCAGCCATTTGACTCTTCCACTCCAGCATTTTTTTAGTCAGATTATATGGATATGGATATGTGGTGTCTTCTTTATTCTGTTCTATTTTTTGTCTTACATGTTTTTTAGGGATAATCATGCTACATATGAATTATAGTCCCCCCTAAATAATTCTGAGAAGGACTAAAGCGTTGCCATGGGTTCAGTGAGTTCCAGTGTGGGCTACAACTCCAGTCTTGAACTGCATGCCTCTGTTGTTTACATGCAGTTAAACAGTCCCAATTAAAAGTGTAATATTAATTGTTAGCAGCTTCTGTTTGCACAAACCTTAAAAACAGCAAGATTCTCAGACAAATTCTGTTAAATAATCATATTTAAGTGCATTTATGTTTCATTATAGTGGTCATTGGACATTAACATTATCAGAAATTAATCTACAAATGTGTGTATTGTATAGCTCACAAAGGGTAAATAACAGGGAAGGAGTTGATCTCGAATGTTGTGGTTTCTGCTTGTCTCCAGCTTTCCTTTCCCTCTTTCCTTTAAGTGGTGAAGGGGAATCCACTGGGACCAATTATATATGAAAACACACACACTCAGCTGCACTGAGGTGGTAAAGTAAACAACAGCAAGGAAGACAAAAAAAAAAGATGATGTACTGGCTCCATACGTTACTTTTGTTGGTTAACTCATTCCTCACTTTTATTTTTTCATATTTCACATTTTATCATTTTAGTATTTTTAGTATGACTACTGCTACTGCTACTACTGTAAAACTACTGCTATCCAGCATTTCAGTGTATGTTCTTTCTAATATCCTCCTGTTTCCTTAAGTATTTCCAGTCAGTGTCTAGATTAGTGATAAATTCACAAATCAATTCTTGCACCACTCGACTGGCTTCAGTCTGTCAAGCTACTGACGCTTCACATATGACAGTGTGGGGCTTGTGAGAAATGATGTCCATGAATGGCCTGCAAAAACATAAATATGACATTAAAAAGGAAAAAATGTGAATGTGAAACACATAGTCTAAGCCTGTGTTTCCCAAACTTAGGGTTGGGACCCAAAATGGGTCGCAGAGCTGTTGTTATTGAGTTGCCAAATGGCAGAGGTGAATTCATTTTCCTATTTAGAACAGAAGACAAGTGTTCTCTGGAAGAGTTTATAAATGTTGACCTTAGCAAAGCCTTGTGAAATACAGACAAGAGGTGTCAGTGTTAAAGACACAAGTCAAAACTGTCATAAAAGACACAATAAGACAAAGATGATGAAAAAAACATAAAATTAGATTTATTTTAAAAAGAGACAGAGACAGTGTTCTGACAGTGGAAGAGTCAATGTAGATCTTGTGTTTTTTTGTAAGTTTGGGTCCGGAAGAGACACCGAATTCCTCCTTTGGGTCTTGAGCTGAAAGAGTTTGGGAACCACTGGTCTAAGCTAATTTTCCAAGGTTACATTTCTATTCAGTGGTAACAACTAGTGCTTGAAAGTGAACCCAATGTGGAACGTAAAGTGCAATATCACTGATGGCCACTAGATGCTGGCTCTATAATAGCCACTCTTCAATTGGCTTCCACAGAAATTCCTCCTGGAAATAATTTTTTTTCCAGGAGTCATTGGGGCTTCTTTTGCTTTATTTGGACCCTCTCTTAAGTGATCTGGTGGTCCCTTTGTTATGTAACTCTTTCATGAAGTTTACCAGTACTTAATTACAATAGACAGTTAGCATAACTTAACTACATTAGCATTAATTCAGTATCGTATCTTAGGGTCTGTCAGCTAGTCAATTCGCTCTAATCAGTGTGCTTATATATTATGTCAAGTTGCTATTACTGTTCAATCGGTCAAACACATCTGTATGCGTTAACTAGCCAGCAAATTAGCGCTAATAAATGTGTTTGTACATCACACAATGTTAACAATACTGTTATCAAACACAAGTTTAGCAAATAGCTGAAATTATGAAAACTATGTTTTCAGTAAGTTAGTGCTAATGTTAGCTTGGCAAGTTTCACCCATCATGCTTTACGCCTCCCTTGTTTTATCATCTTGACCACTTCTAGCTCCAAACAGCAAACACAGCAATGACCAAAATGCTAATTTGAGGCTTTGAAACAGCAGTCCACAAACCAATGGGTGGCGTTACGGTGGCTACGTCCACTTCTTTAATACAGTCTGATTTCTACAAAAAATTTATATGGAGTTTTAAATTAGTTTTTTTAATAGATATTCAGGTTAAAGACAAACTGTAGCAAGGAATACATTGATGTATACATAAAAAAAATCCTCCCTCACAGCAGTTAGTCACTCTGTATCGGACTCTGTGTGTGTCAGGTTATGGAGTCTGGTGGATCATGCCCTCATCGCTCGCTGTAACATGGAGGAGGCGGTGCGGAGTGTTGCTTTCAGCGTGGATGGAGCTCAGCTGGCTCTGGGCATGAAAGACGGATCCTTCACTGTACTGAGAGTCAGGTGACACACAACTCAAGAATGCATACAAATAAAAGCTGAAGGTAATTTAAAACACACAGTGCACTGATGTACTGCCATCATTTGAAGATAAACGGTCTGTAAACATGAATGAAAAAATTATGGGAATTAATTTGGAATCCTGAAGTTTTCCACATGACATGCAAGAGGTAGTATGGTATCAACATCGTGTTTGCTTTGTCTTTCAGAGACATGACTGAAGTGGTTCACATCAAAGACAGGAAGGAGGTGATCCATGAAATGAAGTTTTCTCCAGATGGAGCATACCTCGCTGTTGGCTCCAATGACGGACTTGTTGATATCTATGCTGTCGCCCAAAGATACAAGAAAGTAGGAATGGAAGTTTATAGCCATTCAATCATCCCTTTACAACCTGCCTGTAACCATAATTTTCATGTCAATGTTTCCCCCGATTAATTTCTTGATTCTAATTTCATCATTCGTTTGGATAATTTTCTGCCAAATTATCAATCATTGCAGCTCTAATCTTGATATTTAGCTGCAACAGTGTTTAAGGTGCTGACCATCTGAGACTGTCAACAGGCTAGCATTAGCTAATTGGCAGTAAATGCAAAGCACATTTGAGGATGGTGGGAACGTCATTCACTCTGCACGTATTAAGTATTGGACAAATTATATTTTTGACCAGTCAGAGGCTCAGTTAAAGTCATTATCATTCATTGCATGGAAACCGTGACTCTAACTTTACCCCACACTGCCACCCATAGAGTCATGTGGCTAACTAAGTACTGACAGAAACTGCTTTGCTAAATTTGTATCATGTAGACTGAGATTCTTAAAACATTGTGTGGATTTAATGCACACTATGACATAACATGCTGTCATAGATTCACTAATTTCTGTCTATCTGCAGGTAGGAGAGTGCTGTAAATCCACCAGTTTCATCACACACCTGGACTGGTCTCTGGACAGCAAAATCCTGCAGACTAATGATGGAGCTGGAGAACGCCTCTTCTACCGAATGCCCAGTGAGCCTCCGCACCACAGACTGTGTATAAACATGGATAACACAACATAACACAACTCCGTAAAGTGAAGTCAAAATATATTGATCGCCCCCTGGTGGCTGGTTGCAGTATAGGTCATAAGCCTCAGCCCCTTTATGTTAGCCAGGGGGACATGGGCCCAACTAAAAATTCAAAGTCCAATAGATATTTCCTTAAATGTAATTTGCATGTGCAAGAGGAGGTAGATGTCCAGCCTTCTGGTTAAAAAACATGGCGGTTCCTGTAACTACAATATTTTGGCATATGGTCATCACTCATGTTTCCACAGTTTTAAAGAATTTTGTTGAATAAAGAGATTTTGAGGCAGTAAAAAAAATACATTTATGTTTATGATGTTCTCATCTCATGTTTACCTACTTAAAAGCTTTTATTTTGAAGTATAAGTAAGAAACAGGAGTATTATGGAAAATAATAAATAATAAAAACTAAAATATAGACAGGTGTTATTATTGAATGTAAAATGACTTTTCAAAAATTCACTGTAGGCTATAAACAATAGCAAACATGGAGTTTTATGACATTTTTAACTTTAACAGCAGAAAAAGCAGAGTGAGGGGGTGAATTTAAGGTAAAAGATAGAAGAAGGAAGGAAGCCTGGAGGAAAGACTGGAGCATACTACCAACAATTTCTTAGATGGTAGATAGACCGCACACACACTGCAGACTGCAGCAGACTGTACATAGTGCTAATATAACTCAATATCTCCACACAAAATTTCACACAATCAAAACCTTTCACCAATAAAAACCCAATCAGTCATCAGCACTGAAGATTAGAATCTGCACCATTCACACATTTCCTCTACTGTCTGTCTGTTTCAAGTTATTGTCATTGTTAAAAATGTGCAAAAAGGCTGTTTTTTATCATTAGCATGAGCAGAGATAAGAACTGGTGCGGGCTAATGCAATTACTTTTCTGAGAGTTAACCCTCACATCTTTCTCCTTCCCCTTCCTGCAGTGGGGAAGGTGGTCATCAGTAAGGAGGAGGTGAAAGGTCAGCGCTGGGCATCTTGGAGTGGAGTCTTGGGCTCAGAGGTCAGCGGCATTTGGCCTAAATACTCGGACACGACTGAAGTCAATGCTGTGGATGCCAACCATGCAGCTTCAGTTCTTGTTACCGGGGATGATCTTGGCCTTGTAAAGCTCTACCGCTTCCCCTGTCTGAGAAAAGGTCTCATTCAATTTTTATGTCCTTTTCATTCTTCCTTGTCTTTTTGCAGTTTCTTAAAAATGTTTTGTGCTTTTCCTCCAAGGAGCCAAATTCAAGAAGTACAACGGCCACTCAGCCCACGTGACCAATGTCCGCTGGTCACATGACCTACAGTGGGTGCTAACCACAGGTGGGGCTGACCATGCCCTCTTCGAGTGGAGGTTCCTACCAGAGTCGGTCATGAATGGCGGACTTGACATCAACATACAAGGTAGGAAGAGAAGTAGGTCTTTGAGTGAAGGAACAAATGCAGTAAAGTACATTATAATAGAATATATGCAGACATTGCTTTCCTTAAAGACCACTCTTGAGGTCCTTTTGAGAGACTAAGTGGATCTCTACTGGGCTGTGCATAGTGTGGTTCTAAGTATTCTTGAGGTGGATTTAGTGGTCATCTTGAGAGTTTCAAGCATCCTGTCATTTGTTGCGACTTTAGAAGTCCTTGTAAATGTTTGGTGTAAAAAAAAATCTTCCTGGTCTTTCAAGGTAATTTAACAAGCCTAAAGGTTTCTTGAGCCTTTAGGTGTGACAGTGAGAGTTTCTTGCAGGAATTTCCAGAATCATTTTTTTCAGTTCCAGGATTCTTTTGTTCAGGTTTTTTAGGTTCCCTAATGCTTGTTATTTATAGTTTTACTTTACTCACGAGAGTGTGGGTCCATTTAGGAGATCCAGTAGGCCTTATCTGGGATATGAATTAAAAGGTGCACCAGGATCTCTGGGATTTCGGACCTGGTAGATTCCAGCCTGCTTTAGGAGCCCCTGTAAATGTCCTCAAGCTTTGAATGTAATAAAGGTGTTTAGACATCATATAAAGAGCTCCACAGTCCCTGTTCTGAGTGGTTATACAATTTCTTAAAGGTTTCTTTGAAAAGCTCCAAGTGTGCCAGCATTTTGAAGTTCTTAGGAAGTTTCCAGAAGTATGTCGAAGGTTTTTTGACCCCTTGCAGGTCCCCATGAAAATTGGATATTCTTGTGGAATTTTCTAGAATTGCATAATTCCAGGTTCTCCAGTCCCCAAAATTTAGGACTACATAGTCTTGAAGTGGTACTACATCTTAATGATTTAGAGGTTCTTGTGAGTTGCAAGAATCTTGGAGATGAATCTAGTATTTCGGGAAGCTTCAGATATTGTTGTAAAATTTCATAGTGTTTAAAAAGGCTTATAAAGGTCATCTAAGGTGGGTGGTTTCACCCAGGTGACATTGATAAGTTCCAAGTAAGGTTCTTGTGAGAGTTCTGTCCCCATTAAAGTTGCAAGTGTTCTTGAAGTGGTTCTGTTTTATTTTGAGTAACTTCACTGATCCTCTAAGTGGTGAATGGTTTTCTTGACTATACTTTGTTGGTCATTCTTGGAGTCTCATTATTGGTTCCAGGTTATCATAAGTAGATTTTATAGGTTGTTGTGATTGTTGGGTAGGTTCTGTTGGTGATAGAAAGATGTCTTGAATAGGTTGAAGAGGTTACAAAGGTGTCACAGCTAATCCTAGGGTTTTCTGAGCAGCCTTTAGGAGTCTGTCCAACTTTCCAAGGATCTCAGAATTGGCTTTTCTTGATGTGTCTGTCTTTGGGTTCCATTTAAAATGTTCCAATGTTCTGTAAGTGGGACCAGATTTTTATGAGGCTTTATGAGAGTTTTTTGGGATTTCTTTAATTGACCCAACAAAAGTTCCAAGTTTCTCACTACTGGTCCATTTTCATTTTTGGGGGATCCTCTGGAAAGTTTCCAATTTTGTCTAGTTTTCAAAGGCTTTGTAAAAGTTCCAACAGCCCAGAAGATGGTCCCCAGTTGTCTTTAGTAGGCTTAATGTGTCTTTTAGTTCTCGTCAATTGGTTCTAGGTTTTAATAGGTTGATTGTTTGTCTACCTGTTTTCTGTAGATAGTCATGGAGACTCCAACAGTGAAGAGTCGGACAGCGACGTGTCGGATGTCCCAGAACTCGACTCTGACATTGAGCAGGAAACGCAGATCAACTACGACAGACAGGTACGACTTTTTACATTACAAGTGCGTCTGTCTGTGTTGTTTCCATGGCGATCTAAAGGCACTAAACAGCTGAACTAAAACTGGTTTCACAGCGTGGCTTTGTCTGTATATGAATGTTTTTTTTTTTCTGATGAGTGTGAGGTTATCAGCTCTGTGTTCTCATTCCCATTAGCCGCAACACAGCAGGGCACTGTACAGTTGCCATGGTGATTCGGAAACACGCCTTATCTCCACCGCCAGCTGCTGCCTGGCACGTGTTTCTGTAACTACTGTTTGTTGGACGCCGCCAACAATGTGTGGATTGGAGATAGTGCTCAAACTGTGTGTTTATGTGTATACTAATCATTTCCACAGAGATTAATTAGAAAAAAGTAGGAAAACACTTATTTTTGTGTCGTTACTCTAATCCTCTAACCTCTGCCTGCCATGACTACCTTTTCCTTATTAACCATTTATTAACATTTTCCCTTCTTTCTCTTCTGTTTTGAACTTACTCCTCATCATCTATTTTTCCTCAGATTCTCCAACTTTTTTATTCTTTCCCTCTTCCTCTGATCAACATTTACCTCACATCTAGTAGAATTGTGTCTTTGAGCATGTCATAATTAAACATGTGAGATTGTTGTAAATGAATGGTTCAGCTCACTCAAGACAAAGAAAAAAATGTTTTCATACTATGCTGTTTAAAGAGTAGGTGTCTACAACGAAGGGAAAACAGTAAAAGTCAGGCAACAAAGAGTTGAGATTCACAGGAACATCTGCACCTCACAGCACTGATCCACCGTGACGCTTCAGAAATATTCAGTTTAGTAAATGGAAAGCAGAGGGAAAGTGGAGCGCTGCCAGTCCCAAACCTCCTGGGAGCGAAGTCTCGACTCACGCCTGAAACACACGACTCGCCCTCTACAGAATAATTTGCATGAAAAATGAGCAGGCGTATTCTCTGCTGAGGGTGGAAACGCTGCACAGAGATTTCAGTTTCATTTTCTATCCAGAGCAGAGATTCAGCAAAGCCAAGAAGCAGTGGGTGCTTGCTGTTTTGCATGTTTGTTGTGTCACGATGTGAGTGTTTTGCAGAGATTCAGTAATGCCTTAAATTTACAATTACACTCCAACAGCAACATAAGATTAACATCAGATTTGCTTAGGATCTTCATAATCTGTTTAATAACCACCTGACACATTTTCTTGTGTCACTAAATGGGCAAATTGCAATATATGTAACTTCTGGATCAATAGCATATGGCCTATTTTCCATCTAAAACGATTCCAACATTCCAACAAAAACATAACATTAACTAATCCTATGGCCTTCCTCTAATACAATATTTATTCTAACACAATATTTTGGATACTTGTGTGTGTATGTGTGTAATTTAATATATTTGGTGTTATTTTTATCAAAAATACTAGACAACAGGAAATAGGGGCAGACAGATCAAAAATCATGACAGGCAAAAATGTATTTCACCTTTCACCTCCAAGCTTCAATGAATTAAAGCATTCTTTTTAAAGCATTCACCACTCCCTATCCATCCACACACACCTGCACATTCCCGGTCAGTTGCCTCGGGTGACCGATCCTGCAGTGTTTGATGTCCTCCGGATCCCTGTCATTTTAGTTCCATTAATTCAATTACTGTATATAACAGGCATGGACCTGCTAATATAGCTCCTAACTCAGTCCACCCTCACTCTACTGAGCTCTATGCGAACAAAGTTATTAACATTAAGATTGTAGATTGTGTGTCCGATTTCCCTCTTTAAGTGTCAACAATTCCGGTACATTACAAAGCAAGGCTTTCCAAAAAATGAATTTACTATTAGGCATAGGAGGAATCTAATTTGTCTAATCACTATAAAGACTGAGTCTGTTGGCCATGTCAGTAAATCATTTTTAGACATGTCAGTTTTAAACTGCACTTTTAATCAATCTGATTTTAAAGATAGAAAGGGTTTAGAGGTTTTATTCACTTAAATGCCAACAGTCAAATTCAGCATGAAAAACTGGATCAGTTAAGAATCCTTGTTACACATACAGATCCTGATATTTTAGTTTTATCTGAAACTTCGCTTAGAAGTATTGTGAAAGACATTGAGGTGGCTCTGGTTTACAACCTTTTAGAAGTGATAGGTGCTCAAAGGGTGTAGGGGTAGCTATCTATGCAAAGAGATTTTTAACCTGCACAGTTCTCAAAGCAGTCACAATAGCAAAATATTGTGAATTTCTAGGTTTTAAAGTGTATATTAATGTATTAAAGTGCATTATTAAATAATGATCTAATTGTGGTTGGATTGTAAGTCCTCTCTCTGATAATTTGAAGGACGTCTGTGCAAATATCAATCTCTCACAGATAATTATTGATTAGGCCAAATTTAGAGGACCCCTCCAGATTGATAATTGATTTAATCCTAACTAATCAGATGGCTAAAATCACTAAGTCAGGGGTTTTTGAGCTTGGTTTTAGTATTCATTGTCCGATAGCCTGTATAAGGAGTACCAAAATTTAAAAAACGGGTTCACGTATGATTTCTAGATACAATCTTAAACAGTTTGATGATAAAATATTTATACATGATTTTGGGACAAGTTGACACAAAGCGGGTAATGAACCTAAGTGCAGCATTCGACAAACCAGAGTAGTACAGACAAGATATTTATTCAACACACCGGTAAACAGGCAGACAAGGGAAACAGAACGGCACACTGTTCCAGATGATGCAGCCAGCATGGTACAGGGAGACGGTGAATTCTGATCGGCAGAGACACCGGAGAGAACAGAACCCGGAAACCCGAGGCAGAGAGGGTCTTCAGGGAACAGGCGAGAAACGGTAGTCAGAGTCCAGAAGGCAGGTCCAAAGGCCTGGGCTGGAAACAGGCTCGAGAGTCGGGGGCAGGAAGGGTCGATCACAGAAAATCTGTCCGCGAAGAATTGCTGGAAAGTCATGAAGCAGAGGTCAATGAACAATCTGTTGAAGGAGTGAATGTGGGTCTGGAGTATAAATAGAAGGAACCACAGGTGAACTGAATGAGCCTGATTGCTGCAGCGACAAGTGAACAGGTGAGACTGATCATCTTGATTAGTGGGAGTGGGAGACGAATAACAGAGTTCTGAGGGTAGGCAGGACATGACACAAGCAATAATCAAGACCAATAAAATAGGAGACATAGACTTAGCCTTAGACCATTTTTGTAAATCGTTTAATGCAATAGTAGATAAACACGCACTATTTAAGAATCACAGGGTGAAAAATAGATCAACTCCTTGGTTCCTGACTCACTATACAACATTTTCTTTGTGCTCTCTTTACTGCACGAAGCAGCTACACTCCAAACCTCCTGCAGCACTACTCTTTGGAGCTCTGTCACCAACTACATTTATTTTTCCAAATATAGCTTCAGAGAACCAGCCTAACACAGTGCAGTTTGCTAAAACAGCATCTGGGCTCTTTAGAAAATCTGAACTTGACTGGCCCAGACCTGTCACATTAATTGTGATAATATTTAATGTATTATTTATTAAATGATTATGTTAGAATTACATTTTGAGTTCTAACTTACAGGTATCTCAAGCAATCCTGAATAAACTTACACAAATCTAACAACAAGCTAACAACAGAGATAAACCATTCCTATGATGTCACCACCTAGCATGTTTAAAGATGGCTGTGTCCTATTGGCAAAATAGTGTCAATGTAGAAATGTAGATAAAGGCCAGAATGCAGATATTGTAATACAATTGGTGGATTCACATTGAGTATTTAAAGTGTGTGTGTGTATGTGTGTGCAGGTGTATAAAGAGGACCTACCTCAGCTGAGACAGCAGAGCAGAGAGAAGAAGCAGCAGGTGGGATCTCTGAAGAGACAGAGAGGACCAGACCAAGGCCTCCGGCTGCAGTTTGTACACGGGTAACACATCAGAGTCTGTGGGTGTGTGTTTTTCTGTCACTGTATGTTCAGGTCAAAATTGCACAACATGAAAACAGCCAGTTACTTAAAGGATAAACCAACCGATCCTTTCCTATCCTTTGAAATCCATTGGACACCAGCAGTGTGTTCATCCTACAAATAGTACTGTCCGTGTATTTGCAAACTGATTTAGCTTATTTTCCTCTATGTTCTTTCCTCCTCTTTTTCCCCATTTTTTCCACTGGTTTCATTTCAAGGCTCCTTAAGCTCTCCTTTTCCTTGACACTTTCATCCTTTTCTTCCTATCTTGTGGCATATACGTTTGTACCATTATTTAATCAGGTAGTCACATTAAGATGTCTTTTTTCAAGAGAAACCTGAGAGTAAGAAACATTCATAATTGTAACGAAACAAACAACTCACATATTCACAGACAACATTACATTAGGCTGTATACAAGAAACGGACATAACCATCATGATACCACCCATTGGTTTGTGGACTGCTATTCTGAATTCAATTCAATTCAGTTTCATTTATATACCACCAATCATAATACATGATTATCTCAAGGCACTTCACAAATTCAGATTGAGACTATACAGAGGAAAAAACCCAGCGAATCCTCCAAGACCAAACTATCAGTGTGACATTTGGCTGTCACCATCTTTTTTTTTTTTTTGAGCCAGAAGTGACCATATTTGGACAAGAAGTTGGAACTGGGGAAAAGCTAGCTTGCAAGTAAACGCTATCACTAACTTTTTGAACACTGTGACCCCACAGCTAACTAACACTGAAACTTTACAAATATTAATAAATGCAGTTGTGCTTGATATACAGTATGTAATGTCTACTTTGTGTAATTTGTAAACACAAATTAATGCTAGGTGCCCCAATTAACTAACTAACTGACAAACCATATAATCTAATACTGAATTAATGCTAACATCAGCTAAATTATGCTAACAGGCCAGGTAGTGTAATAAAGCACTGGTAAACTTCGTGAAACATTTGTGTGCCAGGAAAAAGTATGTTTCATTCAATAAACAGGACCTCCAAATTCAATTCAATTCAGTTTTATTTATATAGCCCAATATCACAAATCAAGATTTGCCTCAAAGGGCTTTACAAGTCCATACAAGGTACAACACCCTCTGTCCTTAGACCCT
>JAPQRN010000008.1:24144337-24155590 GCA_037367275.1 Coranthus polyacanthus | reverse complement strand
CACAGCTAGTCACATGGTTTCTGTATGGCATTTTGTGTGTTTATATGTGTACAGAGTTGTGTGTGTGTGTGTGTGTGATGGTGACAGGCAGTTGGAAATGGAAGTATCAAAGGTTGTTTCACGTCAAGGAATACACACCAGAGCTGACCAGAACATCCAGGTTCACCCAGCAGTCAGAAATCTCCATTCAAGTCCATTTTTACCAAATAAGCAGAGTATGAATGCAGCCTTGGAAATTACCATACTCAGAGTATGTGCTTCGGTTCAATGCTGTCTTCACATTGGTGATGGGTGTTAATTAACAACATTTCATACAGACAAACCCGCAAATCCATTCTCTCACTGCTACACTGTCCTTAATCTGTCAAGCTGCTGG
This sequence comes from Coranthus polyacanthus, assembly GCA_037367275.1. Lineage (NCBI taxonomy): Eukaryota > Metazoa > Chordata > Actinopteri > Kurtiformes > Apogonidae > Coranthus > Coranthus polyacanthus. Next base: position 24,155,214 of record JAPQRN010000008.1, on the reverse strand, counting down.
TGTTTCACTGATGTCTGAGTAAAACTTGCAAAACCTGCAGTTCCTCCAATGTCCACTTGAGTCCGGCTGCAAAAGTGAGTCAGTCCCCATGTTGAAATGTCCAGCTTTACAGCAGAAACAAACATATTTACAGCCTGGTACAAAAAAAAATGTTTTGGTCTCCACAGCTAATTTTCCCCATTCATGACAACAGGGGGTGCATTTTATATAATACACCTGTTTACATTATATTAAAGCTTAAAGTTATCCATAAGTAAGGGTGTAGCCACTTTGAGTGACAAGTGGGGGTCTGCTCTGTCGGCTTTGATTGACAGCTCTCTCACCTGCTGAGTCAGACTTTCTGAGCTTCTGTTTATTGAACAAAACATATTTCTTCCTGACAGACAGCTCTACTGTGGTTGTACTACTATTTTTAATGGTCCACACTCAGACATAGTAGGAGACAGTAATGCACCTTAACAATGGATGTCACCCTCTATAAAATGGAAAAAAGTCCATTTTTGAGCCACTGTACAAACATGCTGGACTCCATGGAGGCAACCTGCTCTGTCTGTCTGTATAAACGGTTCACTATGAGGTAACAACATAATTATGAATATTATATTCCATTTCTGCTGTTAGATCCTGCTAAATCTTACACACTGAACTTTTAACAGCCACCTTAAAATGTAAATACGACATTAAGAAGATAAATGGAAATATGCTGAAGATGAACGGCTCACCACATACTCTGAGTACCATCATTTTCCAAGGCTGCATTTTTAAATGTGTGGATGAAAATCCGTGTCCGTTGGTCAGTCCCTCCATCCATTAGTCCATCCCTATTATGTTTAAAATCAATTTTCACAGCTATTCCAAGTTAGATTGATTTGAAAGATTGATTTTCGTAGGTAGCTTGTTATAACTGAGATGCTGCTGATGCAAGATGGTGGATGCATCGTTGAACATATGGTTCTTGTTGAACTCCTGATTTACTAAAAATGTCTCTGGAGTTTTGAATGGAGTTTTCTGACTACTGGAACACAGCCTGGAATGTTTCGTTTGACTTGCCATAGGCTATATCCTAGTTCTTTTTCATTTTAAAATGAAAATGATCGGTGTCACGCTAGCATTTTAGCAAAGTTTTTCATCACTACTGTGAGACCTGTATGTATGTGTGTCTGTGTCTGTGTGTGTGTGTGTGTGTGTGTGTCTGTGTGTGTTATCTAAAGCTCTCTACCTTGGTTCTGTCCCTCTGCTGTCCAGGGGATCCAGGTAACACCTGTCCACCTGTTTGTCCATGCGATTCCTCTCCGTTGTGTGCGTGTTGCCATTACTTCACATTATTTTTCAGAAGATCACTTGGAGCCAAAGCTTCATTTGTGAGAGTTACAGCAGTAGATTGAATCCTGTGATCTACCATCAGAAGCTTCATTAGAAGCCATGACTTTGTATGGTTAATACCAAATAAAAACCTCCAGAAAACGCAGACACACATTCAGTTTGCTTTCAGATTTCTTCCACACGGAGTGGCATTAAACAGGATGTTTGAACTGTTTGTCCATATAATCATCGTGCTGTCTCACCGACGGTTCCTCCACCTGTCTGTCTGTCTTTACTTGTCTGTCCTCTAGTCCTCTAGCTAAGTAGGACATGAGTGATGATTCTTGTAATTGGTTGATGAATTAACAGATGAATTGATTCTTCAGGCCTCCAGTGAGTCGAGCAGCGCCACAACCCGAGAAACTCCAGAAGAACAATGTCTCAAAGAAGAAGAGAGTGGTCGAGGTCTGTCTGTCTCTCTCTGTCTCTCTGTATGTCATTATCCTATTTGTCCATCTGTCTTCCGTCTGTCCTCTTATCGCCTGTCTCTTCTGTCCTGTTCCTCTGTAGGACCTGGTGTTAGAGCATGTTTTCGGTTTTCGGGGCTTCGATTGTCGTAACAACCTACACTACCTCAACGACGGCACCGAGATCGTCTACCACACTGCCTCCACCGCTGTTGTCCACAGTCTGAGCACCGGTAACCACGGCAACACACAGGCCTACCACTAAAATATTTGATTTATATGATACAGTGATTGGACATTAGACAAAATCGACAGTCAATGTTTGGTATTATGTTGCGTGTGTTTTTGTCCCATATGATGTGATAATGTCACTATGCTACCGTGTTTCCCTTACAGTCACTTTGTAACATTGTAGCATCAGTAGAGCTGATTTGGAGGATCAGACTAAATTAGCTATGTTTCCATTCCATCAACTGGTTTGAAACAAATTTACTAGGTTGTGTAGTGTTGTCAGAAGGTGGCGCTATAAGGGTCAAAATATCTGGTTCAGGAAGGTGGGAAGTAACGTGTGAATGTGAATTAAATGTTCGCTACATCAGAACTTATTTGAGAAGAATGCAAATTGAACATTGAATTGAACATTTAACTCACGTGACTGCTTCCTCCGTCTCATCCAGAAAAACAGAATGCTCTACTTCTTCTGTTCTGTTTATTTGCTTTTTCTTTTTTTTTGTGATATTTCAAAAGTTCACTTGACTGTTTTAGGGAAACACAGCTATTGAGGAAGTTGGTGTTAATTTGGTGTTTCCATCAACATCTTCTGATGCAATACTTCAAAATGCACCTAGAAATATGTTATGGAAACACAGTAGAGACTCTGCAGCTGATTGGAGGATCAGACTAACTGGTCACATTGTAGCTGGCAGTCTCACTCAAATGCAGCAGTAAAATCCTGTAGAATGCAACTTTGAGGTCAGAGCAATGTGTTTGTGTCTCTGTGTGTTACAGGAACTCAGAGTTTCTATGTGGAACACACTGATGACATCCTCTGTCTGACCGTCAACCAGCACCCCAAATACAAAAATACCATAGCTACAGGACAGATCGGTACACTGACTCACACTGACTCTGTGTGTGTGTGTGTGTGTGTGTGTGTGTGTGTGTGTGTGTGATTTCTACATGGCAGTGTGTTTTTCTACTAACTTGTGCGTACCAAATGAGTCCTGCTTTTCTTTCCTCTGCTTCGTGTTTAACCTGCCTGCTTTACTTTTGTCCACTGACAGAGCAGAAACAGACTGATCTCATACACAAAGGAAGATTTGACTTTAAATTGGAAAACAGCCGCTTCATGAGGCTGTAAGAGAAAAGTCAACTGCTGGATGGATTCAAACACACGCAGCTTTTCTTATCATCATTAGTGGAGCAGAAAATGGAAAGTGCGCTTAACCACTAACTCGAATTGTTTGTTCCATAAAATGATGGAAAAGTGTGAAAAATGCAGATGATTATCTAAATTAGTAGCTTGGTCTAAAATATAAGATATCTTGGTTCTACTCAGATTTTCCATGACTGAAGTTGCTTATTGCATTTGACCAATAATCTAAAATTCACTTTATATCAGGTGTGACAGAAAATCTTCAAATCCTCACATTTTATAGGCTAAAACAGCAAAAGTAGCATTTTTACATAACAAAAATGACTCAAGTATCAAAATGTTTTTTCCCTCACAATACATTTTACATTCCCTCAGACTAGACTAGACTAGATTTGGTTATCTCACAATACATTTACAAGGTAATGCAATATTTTTCTTTGCAATACATTTTGCATTACTTCACTCAATACATTTTGTCATTTTGAACATACAATGCATACATGGATTAACTGTCCATAACATTTTACTTGGAGCTCAATATTAAATATGTGGACATATATTTAGTGCTTTATGGTAACTATGGCTACAGAGTTACCCCTAAGGGTCATGATGGGGACTTGGAAATGATGACTTTGATGCTGGTGGAGAAAACTGTTATATAATTACTAAGTATTGCGAGGGAACGCAAAAGTAGCCCTAAAAAAATCCCACTATGACCCTTAGGTGGGTTCAGTATGTAAGTTTCCTAATTTTGCCTGAAAAATTACTTTTCATTGTTAATCAGTTGTTGCTGCTCATTTTTCTTATCAGACTAATCAGATAATAGACTCATTGCTGCAGCTCTAGTGTTTATTTCTGGCGCCTTCACTGCCAGTGACATGCTGATGTTTGACAGTTGTGTTTTACAAGATAAAATCTCTGAGAAGTTTTAGTGTTTATTATTTTATTATTAGACCTAAAAGTCATAATAATCCTCATGTTAAAAAGGTAAATTACTATATGCTGCTAACTTTATTAAGTGTTGGACAGGTGCATGAACAGTCTGCATAAAAACCCTCTGAAGCCAATAAATATGCACTGTAAACCAAATCACTAATAATGTCAATCCATCCAGCTGAAAGTCCTGACTGAAGCAGCGTAAATCAGCCTGTTTAAGTCGACTCACTGCAGGTTTTCATCTGTTTTTTGTTTGTATGTGTGTTTTGGCTGGCCTCATTTGCCACCATCGCTCTCACCTAAGGTGACATCAGTGAGCTCCCAGGTAAAAAAACCCAAATGCACCGCCTCTCCCATCCCAGCAGACACCCTGAAACCCAGAGACGGCAGCACCGAGCATTAGCTTGACTTACTTCATTTGTCAAAAATCTGGTTTGTTTTCAATCCATCTTTTCTTTTCTTTTCTGATTATTTTAAAATAAATAAATAATAAATGTTATGCAAATTTGCTACTAAAGAAGTAAAAAAAAATCTTCATGTGCTACAGTGTGAGTGTTTCCGCTTTTTCTGTTGGTGCTGGTCTGGTTCTCAGGATGTTTGAAGGCTGCATTAACCCTTTGACTGCTCTGTTTGTCTTGACACTTTCCCTCCTATTTTAAACTAACCTGCTTCTTTTTATCAGCCATGTGACTTAATAACATGTTACTTATCTTCGAACCCCCCTCCCAGGCACCACCCCCTCCATCCATGTGTGGGATGCGATGAGTAAACAGACTCTGTCCATCCTTCGCTGTCCTCACACTAAAGGTGTCGGCTACGTGAACTTCAGCGCCACAGGGAAGCTGCTGCTGTCTGTCGGAGTGGAACCTGAACACACCATCAGCGTGTGGCGCTGGCAGGAAGGTGAGACTGATCAATAACTGAAAAACTACATACTATGGATCAGACTGCTGTGGTGTTGGGCTGTAGTCGTTACACTGGTCATGTTGGTGCTGTTTGTATTAGATTACTTTACTCTGCTGCAGCTGCAAAAAACTTCTCTCATCAGCAGATGCTTTTATGCTGCAGAGGATAATATCTAATGCCTGTTTGTCCCTTGAATGCATCAATTATAAGAACATGACTGATTTTATTCCTGTAAAACAAATATTTTTAAACATATGTGTTTGGAAAACAGCCCAAACCACAATCTTTTGTAGTGTATAGCTCTGTTTTTCGTAAACAGTTTTTTAATTAATTTTCTGAGAGAAAAGGTGAAGAAACCTTTCATCTGGTCCAGTAAGCCAATGAATTCTATGGTTGTCAAAAACAGCAACAATAATACGATGATTGAAATCTTTTTTTGTCACTTTATACATTTTGTGTTGTGATTACATTTTTTAAAAAGGCTAACTGAACAATATTACCATTTTATACTAATAAATCAGTGAATCAAGAAAATACTCATTAATTCTCTTTCAAAAAAAAAAAAAAGAAAGAAATTCCTTATGAAAACCAAACAGAAAATGAAGGAACTGCAGAAGTACCAAAACCTGCAGTCAGTCCTCATAGACCCCCATGTTAAAATGTCCAACTTTACAAAAAACGGTTTGGTATTTTTATGTAACTCATATAATTAAAGTTAAGAGTAACGCCCAGCCTGATAGCATAAATAGCTAGCCTTCCAGTTAGGCCACCTAGCACTACTTTAGTGTTTTTATACATGACACAAAGTTGGCAGTATTGGTATCAAACATAACGGTATGTGTTAACATTTATCAAGCAGATGAAAATACATGACAGTGTTAGCAGTGTGGTCGATATTTTCAATAAGTCAACAGTAGTGTTAGCTTGGCAAGTTTCACCCCTCACTTTTCCATAACTCATCTTTCTAATCCAAATATGTTCACTTCTGTTTCTAAAAACCATGATGGTAAAATGCCAAACTCAAGGCTTCAAAACAGCAGTCCACAAACCAATGGGTGACTTCTGACTCACTTCTTTTACACAGTCTATGATGAAAACATGTTCCTTAAAAATACATCACAAGCATTAAATCCAGTCACATGCTGTGCACTAATAATGAATCATGTTAAGAGTCAGTAAGTGGAACAGCTAAATTAAACTAGAGTGTATACTGTAGTATACATATGATGAACAAACTTGAAGCATTAAAGAAAAATGTATTTAAAAAAAAAAAAAGTTTGTACTGTTGAGTTACCTGGTGAAGACATACAATCATAAAATATGATACTAGCTAAACAAAACAATCCCAGAAGTCCCATTAAGTGCAGATGACATGATGTAAATGAATGTCCATCCTGCAGGATCCAGAGTCTGCAGTAAAACTGGACATCCAGACCGGATCTTTGTGGTGGAGTTCCGGCCAGATTCGGACTCTCAGTTTGTATCAGTGGGAATCAAACATGTCAAGTTCTGGACACTGGCTGGCGGTGCGCTGATGTACAAGAAAGGCGTGGTGGGAACAGTGGAGGACGGCAGGATGCAGACGATGCTGTCCGTCGCCTTTGGTGCTGTGAGTCCTGACACATTATACTGTATGTGATGGGAGTAAGGAGGCAACGAGGGATAAGACAAATTTAAAAAACACAAAAAACAAGAAAAATCAAATATGAGAAGCAGAAAGTCAAAATGCTCAAAATATATTTTACTGTGTGATAAGATTTCACTTTTAAAGGAGCATACTGCTGCTTATTTTTCATGTTAAAACTAAATAATTCCACTCCACATCTACCTTTTATGAATAATTTCCCATACATACATACAGTTATATTTTATCTTTTGTAATATTTAGCCCAGTTCTGTAAAGCTTTGTAGCATTTAACTTGGCAATAACTAACTAACTAACTCTAAGAGCCCAGAAAGGCTCTTAAACCAAGGAGGTTACATTGTCTTTAAGTAAAGGCTCTTAGGATATACATTGCCATAACTGAATTTTGGTAAATGTGTAGACATGCCATACAACAGAATTCAATTTTCATCTATATTACATAGGCCAGCAGCAACAGCAATTCTAATAAATGTATAAAAATAATACATGTAATAATAAACAACATTTACATTCATCCACAATAAATGTAAGACTCTTGAGATATCAAGAAAATCTATGGAAAAACTTACCAGTCAAACCAAATAAAATGTCCTACAATGGAGCACAGAAAATAATTTCCATTCTGCATCACTAGGTGGCAGTATTTCACAAGACTATGAAATAGATTAATTTATTTCCTAGGACATGGCATAAAGATACCATGACATGCTCAATATGTGAAACATAGCTAAATGTAAGCATCCTGTGTTGGCAGAATAACCTGACTTTCACCGGAGCCATTAATGGTGACGTGTATGTGTGGAGGGATCACTACCTGCTGAGGGTGGTGGGGAAGGCTCACACCGGGCCTGTGTTCACCATGTACACCACACTGAGAGACGGACTCATCGTCACCGGAGGCAAAGAGCGACCGTGAGTAGTGAAGCTGCAGCATTCCAGTTCAATTAAACAACTTGTCTTACCTTTACTCTGAGCGTACTGAGATGACCTCTGGCTCTAGAAGCAGTTCCACCAGGAAAACAAACCTACATATCCAGATGTTTGTGGTTTGTTTATTTGTATGTCAGAAAAGACCAGCAAGATATGTTATTGTATTGTCATTTTGCATGCAACTTTTGTCACCTTATTTCAAATGTTTACTTTAGTCCAGAGTTACAGCAGCTAATTCATAAATACTTCAGAGGCATAGCCAGTGAGTATTTGCAAAATTAACAATGTGAAAAAGGTTTTTACACATCTGATCTAATCATAAAGGAAACTCCTGCTCATTGATCACAGATACAGTACAATGGCTGTGATGTCTAAGATATGTTTGTCCTTTTAAAGAACATATAAAGGACATATTAGACTCAGCTTCTGTTGTGTTTTAGTTACCAACATACTTGTATTTGGTCAAAATGCTCCAAACAATTGTGAATGAAAGGGCTTGAAAGCTGGTTCTATATGGGTACATATTGGTCTATAGTGGAAATGTGACAAAATATAGAACTCATCAGTATGGAGTACCACAGGGCTCCAGTCTTGGTCCATTACTTTTTACATTTTATTTCTAATATCATTCTCCCAGTTAAGTATTTTAATGCTGATGACACCTTATTTATGACTAAAAGAACTGCTAAAAATGAGTCATAGTTTACATGAAAGAGAAATCCATGATAGATAAGCCAAGAAAATATTAGTGATTTTATTTACTTGTGTAATAATTAAACGTATTCTGATAAAGTGTATTGTTTGTGGTTTGTTTAATTTATGTAGGGATTACATGTAGTGAAACTATAGAAGTGATCCCCTGAAAAGCTGATATTTGATATCAGTATCATGTTGTATCGTGGTCATCAGAGCTTGTAAAGTTGTATGTGTGTGTATTTTAGGACTAAGGAGGGCGGCGCGGTGAAGCTCTGGGATCAGGAGATGAAGCGCTGCCGAGCGTTTCAGCTGGAGACGGGTCAGCAGGTGGAGTGTGTCCGATCCGTCTGCAGAGGAAAGGTGAGGCTTCAGAGTGGTCTATCTTCTTTCCTCCATCACCCCTCTATCCTCCTCATCCCTCCTCATACCTTGTCGTCCTCAGGGTAAGATCCTGGTGGGGACGAAGGACGGGGAGATCATCGAGGTTGGGGAGAAGAACGCGGCGTCCAACCTGCTGCTGGACAGTCACGCTCGCGGGGGGATCTGGGGTCTGACCGCTCATCCGGCTAAAGAGCTGTGCATCACGGCCAGTGACGACGCCACCATCAGGCTGTGGGACCTCACTGATAAGGTACTAATGATTATCATTTCCGTCAAGGTAATGATATGATGGTTGATGGTTGTTTGTTGGTTTATCTGTCAGCAGCATTGTGCAAAACTAACTACAATTTTCATGAAAATTCATAAAAAGGGGCATTTCTGAAAACATGACATTTCAGATTATGCAAAGGGTGGGACAACAGTCAAGTCAATTCTGTCTAGACACAAAGAGGGCAGTTCAGTCTGTTTAATCCTTCTCTCTCTCTGTAGAAACTGTTGAACAAGGTGTGTGTGGGCCATGCAGCCCGCTGTGTGAGCTACAGTGCAGACGGAGAGATGCTGGCAGTGGGGATGAAGAATGGCGAGTTCCTCCTACTCCTCGCCAACTCACTAAAGATGTGGGCCAAGAAACGGGACCGCAGCGCCGCCATCCAGGACATCCGGTACAGAGATACAGAAGGGAACTTGTACACCACTGTAATTCAGCTTTCGGGTTTGACTGGTGCTGTGCATTTTGTGCGTGTGCAGGTTCAGTCCAGACCGGCGGCTCCTGGCAGTTGGTTCAGTGGAGAACACGGTGGATGTTTACGATGTGGGAGGAGGACCGAGTCTGAACCGGCTGGTCTACTGCAGCGACATCCCCGCATTCATCCTGCAGCTGGACTTCTCTGCTGACAGCTGCTACATCCAGGTACACACACCTGCACACACTGGCAAACACTGAGGGGTTATTGATGGATCTATTTTTAGTGCAAACAGAGATGGAACTACATTTGCAATATGATCAATTCCTCAGTTTTATAGTAACATAACAAATTGGTTGAGGTTTCTGCGTTGTACATAAGAGATTGAACCTTACTCTCAGGGATCACAACAAGTTAGTTACTATTTTAATGTTTAATAGACCTCAGTTATCCCGGTTTTGAATTTCTACAGTACTGAAATAAGTACTATGGTCCCTCGTAACCAAACCCAGTATAGATTAAGAAAAAACTCACAAATCTCTATTTTAGGAACTAACCTCTACCTATCAGCTTGGACAGAGTACCTCACTAAAATGAAGACTGTCAGATAAGGTGAGGTTTATATTGAAGTGTCTTGAGACCAACAGGTTTCAAAAGTTTTATTCATAGGTGATCAGAAATTTACAGGCAAATCTGTGTCTGACGAGACAAAGTTACAACCCCAAATAAGGAAAGGTACAGAAAATGCAAATTAAAAGAGAAAGAAGTGAAATTCAAATGTCCTTTGACTTGTATTGAATGTGCCTGAATGGGAGGAATGGATGTATATTTATAAATGAAATGAAGTTGACCAGACAAAACAAAATAAAATGTGTTGTGTTCATACTGTCTACAATGAAATACAAGTCAAAGGGCATTTGAATATCAATGCTTTTTTTGGGGTATTTCTGAAAAATCAAAATAGGTTTCCACACAAAGTCTCAAAAGGTCAGAAAGGTTTTTCTCTAACACGCCTCCTTAGGGTCACCACACCTGTAGCCGTACAAACATGTACTTTTATGGTAACAATTCACACTTACTCGCTGTGTCATAAAGTGTTAAATATACACAAGCTTACATCGAGTTTTATGGTCAAAGGCTATACACAGATGGCTGTTGACGTTGCCACAGTTCTTTTCAACCACTACTTCCTCATACACTGTGCACTCAAAGACATTGTTTTAAGATGGACAGTGTCAGGTAAAAGCATAACACAAAGGTGTAATTAGTTTCTGGGTATAATGAAAAAAACTTAAAAGGATGAAACACAACAATAAAAGTAAAAACACTTGAATCATAATCGACTTAAACTATAAATGTACTGGTTAACTCAACTTATGAATGAATCACCTCTGAAACATCAATGAAGGATGCATGATTGAAGATGATGTGTGTAAATAGAATGTCTATGTGTGTGTGTGTGTGTGTGTGTGTGTGTGTGTGTGTGTGTGTGTGTGTGTGTGTGTGTGTGTGTGTGAGACTGGAGGTGTCTAAAGGTGATTATAAAAGTCAGTTGT